>VDFB02009028.1:302975-341837 GCA_007258455.2 Sequoia sempervirens | reverse complement strand
GTCAAAAATCTTCCTGGCCAAGTATAGGTGATATTCTCTATGATCCATGTCTATAATAGGGTATAGTGTAGCATGCTATGCACCTCTCCATAGGTAAATCAACCTAGATCATAAAACAAGTGTGCTAGTATGCTCTAGCCCCAAGTGAAGACCACACAGTAGTGCTCCATGTATTTAATCATGTGCACTAATTCTACCTCCAGATGTGATCCATGACCATTAGGTACTAGTGCCAGCACTACTATAAAAATCACAATGCATCTCAAGAGTGGTGAGTGTGCATGCAATACCTAAGAAAGCTTGATACACAGTATTATGATCTTGTGGTGGACCAGTTTTCCTAAGCATTACTTAGTGTCTTCCCACATCTCCTTGAAACTCATGCCCTGTGTTGAGACTACCCTCTCTCCTTAGATGGGCACCCGCACTATGTGGTGCACATCCTCTAGCATCACTTTCATCTCCCTTTTTGGGAGGTGGAAGGTGCAAATGTCTACCTCCCATCCATCAACATGGTGTCACGGTATCACATGACTAGCATGAGGTAGATCTAATAAAGACCCATCTCCTAAAGGATCTATACATCCTACTTAGGCAGTTGATCAACGAGCTCTTGAAGTTGGCTTAATATTCGACCACCTAGGTGTTGGCATGATTAGACTACAATTTGTCATAAGGAAAAGAAGAAAAATTTCATCTAAAACATCTTAAAATCTTGAATTTGTGCTTAATGGTCAAAAAGTGTGCTAGAGTTGTTCTAGAATGTATTAATTAAGGGTTCTAGACACTTTATTCCTTAATTGGGACACTTTGCAACAATCTAAAAAGGTGAAATAAAAATCTTCCTTGCCTTGTAATTTCATTTAAATTTTCATAAAAACATAAAAAATTGATTAAATTGAAGTACAAAGAAGGAAAAGTTCACTCACAGTGTGCTTTAGCTCGCCCTGTGTGACTACCTCCCATAGAATCTCAATCCGCAAATAAGTGGATGGATATCTCCTTAGCATGGTGGGTCACTCTACTCCAAGCTCACTCTGAAAAAGGTAAAAAGACAAAATGAATAAACTTCACCCTCTCTTTTATCTTTTATGCATGTACTTTTAGGTCACTTTTATTATAAAGAAGAAAAAAAGAGTACTCTTTGTCTACAATAACATATTTTGATCTAGCTATATCCATTTTCGATGTCATTCATTGTGTTGGAACCATGCTTCCACTCCCATTCTTATCAAAATTCTATCATCAAGTGGAATGGTATTTGGAAATAGCCTATGATGGAATTTTTTGGGTCAATGTGGTTGATTTGCTACCTTGATTCCACCTTTGTAAAGTAATCAGAATCAAGGGGGGCATACATCTACCCGCAAATGTAATTTTCTAAGAAGGTTGGATAATATGATTACTTTTGATCTACTAACGAATCTATGATGCAGGATGCGATTCCTAACATTATGGTTTTGTAGGTAAATATAGTGGGGGCTTCATTCTCCCTAATGAATCCACATGTGTATCCTTTTATAAAGTTACTTGTTGAAGTAATTTATCTTGCATATGCATGCAATATCATATGGGCACTAAAGTGGGGGCTAAATGTAGTGTAGAAAAGTGCATACCTTTACATTTTCAAACTTAATTTGGACCTATTTTAGCACCTCTTACATTAATTTCCCTTTAGGTCACTTATTATGAGCCCCTAAGACCCCTTTTTGTGCATCTTGAAGCATATTTTAGTCATAAACCTAACCAAAACCCAAAAGCAACCATCAATCTTAGTAACCCACCTTTTGAATTGGAAAATCAAGCCTTGTGGGACCAAGATTCCACCTAGGGCGTCTTAGTCATGAGGGCTTTATTTTTCAGGAGTTAAGAGTGATAAATGAAAATATTTGAATTTATTTCATCTTTTGTCGACCTTTGAGATCCAATAATCAGGTTCTTTGGTAGAAATACCTATAAAAGTAAGATTCACACCCCATTTTTCACAATAAGCAAGTAAGAAGTCCATAATTTGAGAAAATTGAAATAAATTTCAGAGCTTTGGAGTAGCCTTCTATTGTGTTCTTGTAGGTTTTTCAAGTTTATTTCCAATTCAATATCCAGCATTGCCAAGGTTTAGTAATGGATTCCTATTGTGGATCATGAGAGATTCTAGGTTAGAGATGCAACTACCCATTTATCCAAGCCTAAGTACTTATTTCTTAATTGATCCTATCTTCCATTATTTCTCTATTTCCTACCTAAGGAAGGTACATTTTATGTTTGTGACCTGTTAGGGTGATTAGAAATCTCCTTCATAGGTCATTTACATTTTCATCTTAGGGATCTTATTCTAACACATTTGAATCAAATTTATACATATTCTAGCTTGCATAATTTGAGACACACTTAAGATTAGGTCACACACATTTCCATTTTCAGATTTATGCTTTTCTATCAAGGTTTAATCACTAAACAAGGGGTTTGACCAAGGCAAGCCCCCATAAACAATCAATCCAAATTCCTTTGTTTTGCAGGTCTTTTTTCATGTTTAGATTTGAAGAATTGGTGG
The DNA here is from genome assembly GCA_007258455.2 of Sequoia sempervirens. NCBI lineage: Eukaryota > Viridiplantae > Streptophyta > Pinopsida > Cupressales > Cupressaceae > Sequoia > Sequoia sempervirens. The sequence continues at coordinate 339,286 of VDFB02009028.1, read as the reverse complement.
AGAACTAAGTGCAGATATTTATCTTTAGGACCACACTTAGAGATTTTAGAAATTCAAAATAGGAATAATACACCATCTTCGGCTTCTTTTTCCTCCTTGGCCTATTTTTTAGAGATTTTTTGAGATTTGGTTCCAAGATTTGAAGACTCTATGTTTGCCCCGAAAAATAATACCAGGACTAATAAGCCTTTTTGGCTGTCTTTGTCCTCCACAACATATTTTTATAGCTTCTTTATATTTCTAGAATCCTCAAAGCATCTCCAGACTTCCCAAGTACACAAATACTATCTCCATGTTGCATATCACATTGTGTTTTCAAAATTTTTCTTTTCTAACCATATTCTTGATGGTGAACCCCTTAGAAATTAAAGAACCCCCTCCTAGGACCTTCCTAATTGTGAAATTGACTCACCTTGAGAGGTTGTTCGTCAATCCAATTGGGAGTCCTAGGACATTAGTGAATAATTGAATGGAAAAAGTGTGATACCATTAGGTACACATTTTCCCATTCATTAAACCTATCCATGGAATACTTAATACTTAGAAACACAACCTCCATCTCAAAAAAATGATTTTTTCTATTTTTCCAATGGGAGTGCCACTATGCCTAAGATTCTACCTTCCTCATTCCTCAACATCCCTAACAACCTAGAGGACTAGGGTTACCCTTGGCTACCCCATACCTACAAATGAAATGCTAGATATTAACTGTAGTGTATAAAAATGTATCCCTTTACATTTTCACACTTTTTTGGGCCCTCCTTGTTAAAAAGAGATTCATTTGTGGCTTATTTGGTCCTATTTTGCATTCACAAGCCTAATTAAATGCATTTTTATAATGATAATCTTGACATTTGAGAAAGAACAAATCATAATTCAATTTTTGATGTTGTGTGTTCTCGATCTAGTGATATGGGAATCATATTCCACCTTGGGCTATGGGTCCCACCTAGGTCTTGGGACCTAATTTTAAATGTTGTGTTGAATTTAACACTTGTTGGAGTTTGTGTCTCATGTTTAAGCCACTAGGACTCATACACCCAAGCTAGCGTATGAGTCCCAATTTAACCAAGACCTATTTTGAATCAAATTCTTGGCAGTATTTTATTATCCTAGATCTAATGTTAGCTTTTAGTGTTCTAATTTTAAGAAATTTGGCATAAACAAGTATAAATACAAGGTTATTTGACATAGTTTCATCCTAGAATTTCATAAGAAATCAAGAGTAATTTCACAAGATCATTCAAGAGCATTTCTAAGGCATTTAAGGGTATATTTATACAAGATTATTGCAACAATCAAGAGTCATTTCATCATGTCAAAGATATAGTGCATAATGAATGTGGTTTTGAGCTAATGTTGTGATGTATTGTTCAAGATCAATTCAAGTATTCAAGAATGTTTGTTTGGAGTGTGCTATCTTTCAATATCGACATGGAGACACTTGAGCATGCTTCAGAGACATCATCTTATATTATCCATCTTCCTAGTATCTTGCACACATTCTTTGTTTCGTTTCTTCCTAAGGGGAGGAACATTGCTTGATGCTTTTGGATCATCTTCAACATTCAATGTTGAGCTTCTACCATCATTGTAGGAGACACATTATTGTGGGGGGTATGGCTTGTCTCTTTTTTTCTTCTCTCTAATGGGAGGTCTTTTTCCTCACATGGGGTTTATGCCTTCTCATGCATCATTGGGAGCATTTCATTTTTTGTATTTCATCTTTCTTTTGGGGAGGAGTATTTCCTATTGGGTTTTATTCTTTTCTCCATCTGTGGGAGATTTCATTTGGATTTGTACCCATCCTTGAAATTTTGTGTCATTTTCATAATAATTTGCTACTCCCTAAGTTGCACTTAAGGGGGGGTGTTGGTGTAAATAGAGTCTTGTACCTATTTAATTAATTACTAGGGGACTTATTTACATGTTAAGTTTACTTGGGTCCTAGGATGTAGTATTTCTAGAAGATGTTAGTTGTCATTAGTTGTTATCTTATCTTTTGACTTGTAACACATGTGACCTAGGTAGTTGTGATAAGTTATCTCATGTAATATGATTAAGAGACTTATCATAATCTTATGACATCTTGTATCTCACCTTAACTATATAACCAAGGGGTCTCTACTATAGTGAACAATCACTTGAATCATATTCATATTTTCTCTCTGTGTGCTTTCCATTTGGCCTCCAGATCTTGGTAGGCTATCTTTGTAGAAAATTATAACGGAAAATAAATTTCATATTGCTATAATTTCTTAATATTTTTTGTGTAAGTGCTTCAAATGTTTACTATAATTGTGAAAAAAATTGAATTTTGAGAAAAAAAACCCACTTTTTAGAAAAAAAAAAAGTGGATCCAAATTCTTGTACTTATGTAGGGGAAATATATCCATGAGAAACCATAAGAAAATGAGACTAAAGAAGTATGAATACAATTCAAAATAATTGTTAATAAGATCTAGAATGAAAGATAAAATAAATAAAACATATTAAATATTATATAGTGAGATAGAAGGATAATACTCTTTGGTAAACTATAAGACATAGAAGATCAAATGGGTTGACCCAAACATGAAAATAAATAAATTCACACATTTTTAATTATCTAGGTTAATAAATCAATCAAGAAATCAATGGGTATAGAAAATAACCTAGATAAGCCAAATGAATTTTGAACTAAAAATAAATTAGAAAAAAACCACCTTTATGATTTAGAGGAAATTGATTTGATTATGCTAGTGAATTGAGACCTATAGTAGATAGATTAATACAAACATCTTATATTAAACATATAATGATGCATAAAGCTTTATTAGTTTGACACCTTTATCTTTGATCCCTAGATTTTTATCTTGAGCTAGTAAACAACATCAAAATTCTTATGTGACTTTAAATTTGAAGTCATTAGAAGTTAATTTTCTACAATAAATGTTGACAAGAATCTATAAATAAAAATGATGATAAGCGACGCCACTATAAAATGATACCTATTAGGAATGATAATTCATTTAACATAGATTGATGTTGGAGAGGAGACTGATTTGACAATTGTAGGGGATTGATACATAAAATATAATACTATATCTAAAACACATAGATTGAGACAATCATATTTTAAAAAATATTGAACTATGCATAAAATTATATTAATCTAGTAGCTTTGGCCATAATCCCTATACATCTATTCAAGTAAAATTTATGAGCTTGAGCTTCTTGTATGACCTTCAATCTAGAGCCTTTTACACCTCATTATTTCTAATAAATATTCACAACCACATGCATCTGCAAATGAAGGATTTTAATTGTGCTATAAGAAATCATTAAAATCTACTATTTACTTGAAATAAGAAGCCATCTAGGTTCTCTCCTTGCAAATTAGTAAACAACTATTGATATATTCAATGATTTTTTTGAAAATTTGAACATAGATGAAACAATAAATGCAATAAATGCATAAATAATTAATATAGATGTGGTATGGTGATACTATTTATTCTTAAGGATTGGAATAATGGATGATGTACTAGAGTGATCTAGCGAAAAATTAATAATTTTGACATTGGTGTGACAAAGATGAATGATGCAAATGAACAAGTAGTGATTTCTCAACAATCCTTTCTCTAAGTGGTAGTGGATGCAAATAAATTCCTTTAGCCAAAATTGATGAATAAGTGTTGATTGAAAGGTTCAAGGGGTGATATTCATTTATACATGTCCTAGGCACATAGTTGACACATTTTGGTATGTGTGAGTCTTCATGTAATGACTAATTGAAACTAATTTGACCTAGGGCCACATTTAATTTTAAATTTGGACAATGTAGGTCACACGTACACGTATGACTCTAATATAATTCAAGGTTGCACTCATAGTCTCTAACGTATGAGAGAAAATGATGTTTTGAGATTTTGGAATGTTTTAAATAGAGAAAAGATTATGCTTGTGAGTGTTAACTTGATTTTGGGGTGAATTGAACACCAAATAATTGAAATCACATGCTAGAAAACATACCTAGAAATGCAAATAAAGTGGTGTAAAATAATAAGGAAAAGGGAAAATGAACTATTTTTGTGCTTACAAATTTATGTATACTTGATTTATTCTCTATACTAATTTAATCTTAAAAGATAGTAAAATTTGATAATTTAATGTTATAGAATGTTAGAAGTTATTATCATTGTGAAAAATTGTTCATTCATAACCAAATGTTGAGACCTCTACCCCTCTATCATTAATTATAGTTCTTATTTAAAAAAAATGGATAAAAGCAAATGAAATACATTTTTTCAAATTAAAAAAATATTGTATACATAGATATATTCTCCACATAATTTAATCTTAAAATATATTAAAAGATGATTTAATTTTAGAATATAATAAAAAATTGTAATTACCATAATTAAGGAGCACCCATCCAAAAAAAGTATATTGAGACCTCTCACACTCCATTATTCTTTATTAAATATTAAAAGAATTAAAATGACCATTAACATTTGCATTAGATAAAACTTATTTTAATATATATATATATATATATATATATATATATATATATATATATATATTTGGAAACAATTAGATTATATAGGTATTGACATCTATGTCATTATATAGCAGATTACAACATTATGGGGAAGCACACAACCAAGCCAATATTTCTTGTTTTGACTAAGCTACCATATGTAGAGGGATCCAGTTCATTAGAGTCACCATGGATAAAATTTGGTACATGACACAATTAAGCAATATACTATCATCATCCATAATTATACTCAACCAAATAAGACTGCATCCTTTCAATATAAAATGTTTTTAATTAATAAAAGCATAAAAAAAAGAGGGCTCTACGAAAATTCACTACCAGCGATTCACCGCCAACAATTCACTATGGGAAAATTCACTGCCATGACAAATTCACCTCAAGGAAAATTCACCAGCACCAACTCACCATTGCGGAAAATTCATCATAATTACTAGTGGTGAATTTTCCTTGAGATGAATTTGTCATGACCGTGAATTGTTAAATTGCTGGCAGTGACTTTACCTGATGACAAAAAAAAAATAAAAATATAAAAAATAAACATGCAAATATTCAATATCACGACAAAATAAATAAGCAGAAGAGCCAACATTTTACACGAGCGTTTTTGTTCAGAAAAATAAAGCAGTGTCCATAAAGACGGCTCTAGGAGGAGCCAACATTTTACACGTGTATTTTTTCCTAACTGGTTTCCATTACCCACGAAAAGGAAATTTCAACCTCGTAAACAAATATTCTTCAGCATGATCCATTATTCTTCTTTTTATCACATAGTGGGAATAAATAATCGCTCGCCTGTCAATGTCATACAACTCCCATGAGATCTGCTTAATTACTTTAATAGTATCATGGGCCTTTGGATATTGAATGATTTTGCACTTGATATGACTAGAGAATTAGGTATCCAAGCAATCATATACGGCATTTAAGAACATGCAGAACAATTTAGCTGCGTGTTATTTCAACAGATTTTTTCATTGAGAAAAATGGATTCTCTGCAACACTTGAATGGGTTTACAGATCTACATCAAGTTTGTTTACAAGCAACATTAAAGAACCAAAGCCACGAATTCAGTGCTTCTTCCTCAGACAATCCATGTTTCTGTGAACTACCAGAAAGTGGCATGCAGTTTGCAGGCTTTGGGGTCTCTAACAGTGATCAAAGGAGCCTGAAATCCTTTGAAATACCAGAGATTCCATATGGGAGTGAGGATGATGCCTTGAAGAGGATGCAGAGTAATCTGATTGAGTCTCCTCTTGATGCTAATGTTATGGAAGAATTATCTGTTCAAAGCTGGATTCAAGAGCTTAGTGGCTCTGACAGGGGGATTGCACGAACGTCAAAGAATGCTTTGACAGAGAGAAACAAGAGAAGAAAGCTAAATAATAGCTTGTGTATGCTTCGCTCCGTTGTTCCAAATGTCAGCAAGGTATAAATATATGTCATATTCATACATTCATCACTTGTTAGGTAAAAACTCTTTCAAAAGCTAATTTCCAAAGTATATAATATCCAGCTTGACAATATAATTTTTTATCATCTAGTTTTTGGATTATATTGTCTGATCTGATCTATCATTTCTAATTTCTGATTATCTAATTCTATTAATGGATCATAGAATATGACTAAAACAATGATGATAAAAGTTTTAACATAGTTCATTGCTTGCTTTCTTTTCTATGGCCATGATTATATGTTTCTTAAACCTTTAAGTGTTTGTAATATACACATGTAAGCAGATGGACAAGGCTTCTACTCTGAGAGATGCCATTAAATATATTCGGGATCTGAAGAAACGAGTAGAAAGTTTGGAGGCTGAGATCCATTATTTTGAATCTACAAAGACTGGAGAAGTTGATAAAAGCTCATTTGAGAAGGCTGACAGAGAGGAGGCACAGGAAACAAGCTTCAAGAAAAGGATTAATGGAAGTATGTAGCTCTTGCTGAATCCCATGCCTTATTAATTTTCCACCTTTAAGTTTTATTACGCATGGATTCGGAAAAACAATGAAAAGTTATATCAGCAAAAGGTTGAAGACATTTTAGACAGGTAGAATCTTTCTGGTACCATTCAACATAATAATCTTAGAAAGCAGGCAAACTCTTTCCTATTTTGAAGGTGAGCGCTAATAAGAATATCTGTTGTTTTTCAATTGGTGTTTCAATGGCTATTAAGAAAAGTAAATTTGGGGTGTGACATATTCGCATGAAAGGGACGGCCTACGGCTTATTCTTAAAATGACTGTATTTGAACTCCTAAGGAAAACGGAAACAAAGTTAGGTTGGATTAAGTATATATTTATTTGAATTAAGGTGATGATAATAAGTGCCACCATTTTAAATGTTGTCAAAGATTAGATTGGTTTCATAAAATTTATTATTTTGTTAAATTTTTATTGTTGTTTAAATAGTTATTAACAAATAGTAAAACTGGGAAGTGATATGTTCATTGGAATTGAGGACCATGTGTTTATTTTTAATGAGTAAATTTGGGTTCTTAGTAGATGAAAAAGAAACAAAATTAGGTTGGTCAAAGTACACGTTAATTATAATTAAAGAGTGGCCATAATAATTAAATGACTTTTATTGCTGAAAGACATTAATTGATTTGTACACTTTATTAAAATACATTGTTTAATTAAATTTTATGTATGTCTAAATAGCTATTGACAAGAAATAAAATTGAAAAAGTAATATACTCATATAGGGCCATAGACTTGTAAAATTATTTTATTTAGACTCTAATAGATATAAAGGAAACAAAGTGTAGTGCCCTCTCTTGTGACCTTTCTGGATTTTGCGTAAGTGTTATTATGTTTTCATTGTTTAACATGTTATTGAATTTTGAGGTGAAATTAATACTTTTTAAATGGATTGGTGTAATCAATTTATTAAATTAAAAATGCTTATGAAATAATTTAAATAAAATTAGAATTAAAATAATAATTAATAAGTAAATTTTGTGAAATAATATGGTTACGGTTATTATTAAATAATTAAATTAATTTTTTTTATAAAAGTATTTAATTGATTATCTTGTGGGGATAATTACTAAATATGAGAAAATAAAGTGATTGCAAATAAATCTTGAAGATAAGATTTTGAACAGACAAAAAACGAATCAAAATGGGAAAAAGAATACGTAAAGGTAAATATTATTGTTATTAGAGTTAACTAATTAAAATACGAAAGGTAACATGATTTTGAATTAAATAAAAGAGAAAGGATTTTTAAATGGATTGTAAAAGCAATTAGAAAAGATAGAAAAATATTCTTCCTCGACACGCATGGTTTCAAACTAACTGTAGAAATGGAAACCTGCTATTTTGTGAGAACATTATTAGATTTAGATTTTCTTGATTTTGAAAATAAATAACTTCTTTTAGGAGATTTTTGTTTTTTTTGTTTTTCACAATCTGTCCCCAAGATAGCCATCACAGGCATGAAGGTCGACCATGCGCAACTATGATCAACTATACTTGTAATGCAATAATGGTTACTGATATTTGAAGTATGCGCAACCTCATCCGTTAGACCGTGTGTCTGTATATACCTAGAAGACTAGCAAAGTTTACAATGTTAGGATGTGTTCAACGCCTCTGGTGGATATGCCTTCTCTATATGCTGCTAATTTAGCATAGACAGAGAGCACGTGGGAAAGGTTGTGGGTTTCGGTCCGATGTCTGCCAATTGCTTCTTCTTGGGATTATTATAGTGCAAGCCTATCTTTTTCAGATTGTTCAATTTGCATCACGATTTTTCTCCATAGGATAGTGTCGCTGTTTTTGTGACAGCCTGTAATTACGTTGCATAGGTATCTGATTTGGTATCGTTTTGGGGTTTTTTTTTTGAAAGAAAGAAAATTAGAGACTGGATACGGTTCTTTTGGGTTTTTGGGAGGCGTCGTTGTCGACGCACTGGGAGATTGGTCTCGACACCAAAATTTTCATCTCAACCGGCGTAGAATCCAGGTTGGCTCTATTTTGACTCTATGCTTTGGTTTCTCAGTCTAATGTAGATGAGTGCTCCTCTTTTGTTGTTGGAAATAATTCTTGTCTAAAATAGCCTTAGGATCGAACTTGATTTTCCTTATCAGATGAAAATAATTATAGTTTAGCGAAAGACAATTATACTCATAGTAATTTGTGGATGATTATATTCGTGTGACCTTGTTCTCTGCCTCATTGCTTTTATGTTCTCCTCTCAGGGGTTTCATGTCACCGTACATAGGATATGCTCTAGACTCTTGCATATTGTAACACCGTCTTTAGCCTTATTCTTCTTACCACTCATTTGAATCCATACATAGGCACATCTGATTTAAATAAGGAATTTTGAGCCTGCAAATACCATCGCTATTTTATTGCTGGAGATGGTGCATATAATTTTTGTCTTGTATTTGCCTTACCATCTCCTCCCACCTTACTCCCCAAGCGGTGCCACGAAGGCCGTACTTCAGTTTAAGTTTGAGGTTTTTAGATTTCCTTACCACCAATCTTCCCTTTGTCTGTTGATGGCTTGAGTGGAGTCGCGCTGTCCTCATCAACTTTCTGAGTGTGTACCTTGGTTTCTATTTGCTTTTGGAAACCGTTAATTTAGCCGCCAGCCTTAGTGGCTATCGTGGATCCTTTGTCTTGCCACGTGTGATGTATATATTGCCTTCTATGCTTTAGTCGATGGAATCTTTGATGGAGATTGAATTGTTTCTACATATAATTACTGTTGCTTTAAAGTTCTTAACCTGTTCAAGGAAGCGTACCCCTCTCTCTCTTTCTGTGGGCGCCTTCCATTCTCTCCTCTAGCTTTAATCAATCTACTTAATTTCTGAATCGTACCTCTTTTGGTTGTGCTGGCTACTTTATTCCCATGGTGTTGTTTCTTTGTTTTAGTCTTGGGAGATTCGACTCTATCTTAATGCGCCAGTGCTTGCTTTAATATGTTGGACACTTCATTAATGTGATCCTCTTAATGTGATTTATTGATATTATGTCTTGAGATTTATTGATGATATGTTTTGTGACTTATTGTTGTTATGATTCAAAAGTGGTTTATTGTTATTGTAGCAATTTATTGATGTTGTGGTTATCTTTGTGTTTCTTGTTACTCTTGTATGACGTTGAGTCTTGTGGTTCTCTATTTGGATGTTCTTGTTCGAGAGTTCTTTCTTGTTATCTCCTTAGCATGAGGGGTGGGTCTTCGGACCCACATGGTCAGGTGGAACATGCTAAGCACCACATTGGGTCCCTAGTCAAGGATCGTGAGGTTCAAATTTGTGTTACTTGTGGTGACTTCAGAATTGTATCCATCTCAGACCCAGTTGTGATACTTTATACTTATCTCTTCAGTTGTATCATGCTATCCTTTCGTATTGTTTCTGCTCATGTGAGGAATGCATGTATCATTGTAACTCTTGAACATTGTAATGAAATGTAATGGGTGTATTGTATCCTTGATAAACCTTGTGCGACTTTTGATCCATGAAAGTTGTTATTTGATATGTTGTATCTGTGGATACATGACCCTTGTGTTTATTTGAAGATATAGAGTTCATCATTATGAGTTTGAGTTAATCATGTATATGTTGTTTTTACGTACATGGATGGTTTCTTATTAATGTTTTGTCATGTATGTGTTACATTTGTAAATTTTTACATTGTTATGGATTATGTCTTTGGCTTTCTTTCTTTATCGTCGTTGTATGGATTAAGTTTCGTAATGACTCCTCGTGTACTGCAAGGGACATATGTGTTAGAAAATTTTTTTAATTAAGTTTTATGACTTATGACTCAATGTGCATCTCATGTATGTTTAGATTTACTTTTTTTAAAAAAATTGTGCAGTAATTAATGTTTAGTTTTCCTTTTGGGTTTGCATGACGGGGCGTTACACAAAGCTTGGCTAGACTATGTACATGTATCTATTATAGCTAAAGATGAGTGAGTATAATAATTAACATGACTTTTAATGATACAAAAGATTAGATAGGTATGTAAGATATATTAAAATGTATTGTTTAGTTAAAATATGTATGCATGCATACATATGTCTTTATATAGGTATGTATGCATGTATTATGATTATGAATTAGTTTAAAAATATCATTTATCGTAACTGATTGAAGGTTATTTAATTTTCTAGTGATTTTGCAATGAAATTTGTATTTTACAAGTTTTTTTTGGTTAGTATAATCATAAGAGAAGTTGATGCTTATTTAATTTGTCAATTATTCTATTATAAAATTATGTATATTTTTAATTTTTTTTATTATTGTAATAATTTTAAGTATACATAATTCATAAGAAAAAAACTCCTATAAAATATTGATTGTTATTTAATTTGTTATTTATTTTGTTATAAAATGTATATTTTTGAAGTTTATTTTACTATTGTAATCCTTTTAAGTATATATACACTTAATAACTCTTTATAATTGAAAGTGTTGTCCTTTTAATTATTTTTAATATATTGGAGATCATTCTTTTCTCCTTGATCCTTTGTTTCATTATAGTTATCTTATGTTTCACAATAAAAGAAAAGATATATGTGTAATAGTGAAAATTACACACTATGCCAATTCTTCTTTAGTTTTAGGCTCACTTTCATAGAATGTATTAATATAGTTACATATTGTAAGAATATCCCAATCTTGTGTGAAGTTTCATTCAATATTTGATCCTTCACATATCCCTACCTTTGATAATTTTCACGTATTCAACCTTATCTCATCTACTTATACACATATTTGTATACATTTGATATTTTTTATACCCTAAATGTATAACCATTCATTCCATGCATAAAATTTAACCTTACCTTATGTTGGGTTTGTCTTGTAATATGGGATTGATCTTACATTACAAAAAATTGATCCATAAAGTTTCAATTCAAAAAAATTCAACTCTTAGTTATTTCATTCCTACCATGAGTTGACTTGGTAAATGTCTCTCATGATATATTACATGTAGTGGTATTGAAATACACTATATAATCATTCATCCTTTATTTATAATCATTATTATCAAATTTTTATTTAATCATTATAAGATAATCATTCATATATTCTACATACATTTAAGAGGAGAAATATTCTAGGAATATTTTGATTTAGAGTATTAAAAGGAATCTAATATCATATCATTATTATAGGGAATTTGAAGACTAAATTATTATCTCCATACAAAATCATAACTGTAAGTGACATCATTTAGGATAACATGACACTCACATTCTAATGATATCCTTAGGATATTTTTCACATATTGTGAGAGCTTGAAAATTAGTGAATAATGTACTTTAATGTAACATAAGTTTCAAAATTATACAATGAATAAAACAACTTCTATGGCTAATAGATCACCTTTATGTATGAAACTATATTCACATTATGTTGGGCTTCTCTTGTAGGTGTAGATTTATTCTAAAATAAGTTTCATTTGGGATGAACACATATAGATAAAATCTATTTGTAGGTTCGATAAACCTAGATTTTAAAGCTACACCAAAGTTATTTCATCTCCATGGATCCTAGAACAAATAATCTTATCCATTTTATATTCAATAAAATAACTTGAGTGAAAATATATTGATTTATAAACCAATTTCATTATTATATATATAAATATAAGATAATTTACATTGTGGTGTAAATTTTTTCTAGATTTTAAAAAAGTAAATTGTATTTCCTTTATAGTAAGATATTTAAGGGTAATGAAATAACCCTAACAAATAATTTAGAGTATATGTATTTTTCCTTTGACACCCACCAATTTTTTAATTGCTAAAATTTGTACTCCCTTTTTGTTTGGTTTTAGTTGCCCTAATTTATTTTTCCATGCCTTGGTCTTGAAGGGTTTTATTAATAGTTTATAGAGTATAGACTGGAAGCTACTACATAGAACTTGTGGAACTTAAGGTCAATAGGGAAGATGGATTGAGAGATACCTTATTAGGTTCATGTCTTTCTAGGAGACAAAGAAAAGATATATGTGTAATAGATATAGGATATATGAGAAGAGATGAGATAAGAGAGTAGTAAATAAGAATGTGGAGATAGGATAGAAGATAACATAGAGTAGATACTAAGACTTCTCATTGTACCTATCATATGAATATATATTTATATGGGGTTATAATGGTTGATCAATATATGCATTATGAATGAATGTTGTTCTTATTTAAGTTGAATATGGAATGAATTTAGATATAGTTTTCCTTCCACAAGTACTCTTTTCTCTTACTGTATCATTTGGGATATAAACTGACTAAACAAGGGATATCAATGTAAAAATGTTTAGATTGTTATTCCCTATGTTCTCTTTCCAACATTGGTTCGATTATCTGGACCTTAGAGTTATTCGTGAAGAAAAATAGGGTAAAGAAAAAATAGTAGTGGTATAAAAGAGGATTGTAGCAGAAAGGAAATTTATTTTGCAAAAAAAAAAAATAGGTACTACCCTTGTGAGAGGGGTAGGAACCAAAGTGATGATGATTGGAAATGGGGATGAATCTAAAAATATTCCTAAAAAAATGTAATTGTTCAAAATTTAAACTAATGATAGTTTATATAATGATTAAGAGAAATGTAGATTAAGAAAATCCATACAAAGGAGATAAAAAAAGGAAATTTGAGCTTATTGAAAGAATTTTGTTGGAAATCGAAATGATTGTAGAAGAAATAATATTGAAAAAAACCTATGATCAACATGAAAGATGCCATAGAATAATGGGTGAAGCAAAAATGAAAGAAAGAGAATAGGATAAAGAGGTAGTGGTAGAAACTATGTACGCAAAGAAAGAGCATGACATTGAGGGTGTTGTTTGGGTCACCATTGTGGGTAAAGCTCAATAAGTAAGGAAGGATATATCACAAATAAGTTCTAGCATGGGTGATCCCACAATACTGGTTTACAATTTTTGGGAGATCCTGATTTTTGCTGAAATCACATATTTTTAGAAAATATAATGATTTAAGCCTTGAAAAGTTCCATTTAAAGGATTAAAATTGAAGATGGTTTGATCAGACTACCTTAGATCAAACCCCTTTTGATAGAACCCCACTAATTTTAAACCATACTTATAACAAAGTTTCCTTTACACTTGTCAAAATGCTAATAAAAAACCATTTTTGATTTACGTTTCAGGGGATCAAATGAATTCATTGAAAATTTATTTTTTGTAAGTATGTAGTCCTTATTATAATATTCCCAAAAATTATAATTTTAAATAAATTTAATCTTATTATTATTTTTATTTATTATTTCTTGTGAATGTAGGTTTTTCACCAAAAATCAAGCTCTTTGTTCTGCACATGTGGAAAAATAACATATTATCAGTTTTTTTTTTTTGAAAAATATGTGTTCCCTAGATATTGATGTCCCTGATCCAACAAAAAAAAAATTGAATTTCAATATATACAAAAAAGTTATGTTTTAGCTAGTAAATCATGTCTAAAATATAACTAGTTTGACTTTGAAACTTAATTAAGAAAAAAATATTCAATGAAATGCTATGAAACCAATTCCATGCACTAGATATAATAGTTACAAATCCAAATTAAAAAAAAATAGAATTTAATCCTTCATAAATAAAAGTTATGTGATAGCTAGTAACACAACTCTTTAAAATGGTGTTTACTATTAAAAACTAGTTTTCGAATGAGATGGAAAAAGAAGTGAAATCTAATTTTATAAATTTTGAAAAAAAAAAATATTTAGAATCTATAGACAAAATTTCACAAATCACTAGTTTGCATCATCTTCAAATTCCTCATGGTTTAGCAGCTATAGGTGCTTGAAAATGAAGATTCAGTTAAAAAAAATTAGTTCAATGTCCAATTTGGCCAAAATTTGTAAACCAGAATTGTGGGATCATCTGGATGGATGTAATAAGTCAAATTATGTAGAATATAGAGGGATAAATTGAGCATTATGGAAAAACTATAAAGGATTTAGAGAAAAAAAGTTACAAGAATTATAACAGCACCCATAACTACAACACTAAATACTTACCTAGATTGGTCAAACATTCAATTAAGGATAGATAATGATTGGGCACCAATGATTGCCTCTATACAAAAATCTTCAAATAATAATATCTTACATTGAATACTTAGATGGTTGGTAACCAAAAGTGTTCTCAAAATATTAGGAGACAGTATGGTAGAAAATAAATTATATCCTAAGGATGTAATTACATATAATGACACATCACTTTGAAGTAGGAGGTACAAAAAATGATGGCAAAGAGAAAATAAACATGAATACCTCTAGGAAGATGCCCATTTTTGGAAAAGACACTAATGAGGCTATATAACATATCTTCATTCTACAATTAATATGGAATAGATAAAACATATATAGTGACAACACTAACTCTCAATTTTATTAGTTCCTTATGAAGTGATGCTCTCAAATGGTATCGTAAAACTTATCCAGAGTGTGAAAATGAATGGTATGTAGTAAAATATTTTTTTTGGAAAATTTTGAAACTCAAAAATTATAGACTGAATGAGTAACAAAACACAAAGAACTTACTCAAGATGGAGATAAAACTATAACTAAGTTTGATAAGATATTTAAAGAAATATCTAGGAGGTTGAAAGAACCACTAATTGATAAGAAGAAAATTGATATTTTATACTAAGAGAAATACAAAAAGTCAGAATTTCCCAAGAGAGAAGAAGTTCTAATACATATAAAAAACTAATCACTTTGGTTTACTAGAATGAAAACTAGTCATGAAAAAAACTTGAGAAGGAAAAATAAAATAAAGAAATAGAAAAAATAAGATTAGAATTTGAACAACTAAGACTTTGGTAGGAGATCATGGTTAAACAATATACCTTTCCATAGAGACCTAACATTTGTTGTACCTATTATGGATGGGAAGGTAACCTAATAAATGAATTCCCAAAAGAAATAGGACAAAAGAAAGAAAATAAACTAAGGCTAGATCCAAGAGAGCTACATAAAAAGATGAACTCAGTTTAGTTTGGAACTTTCAAATAAGAGAGGATCTATGCCTAGGAAACCATAATGAGAAAAGAGGGTTAGAATATGCAAAAAAAATGGGAGAAAGGTCACTCTACCTACAAGACCATTGGCATACAATTTCAAAATGGAAAAGATAGAGGAACATAAACTACCTACAAAACTAATAGAATTAGAGACCATATAGTGATAGAGGCCAATTTGGAGGAGATAGAGGTTGAGGTAGAGGAGGAAGAAGAAAAAATGCCAACTAGATCAGTTGTGATAAGTAAGGATGCTTCAAAACTGAATGTTGGGGAGACAAGGAAAATCCATATGGATTTTTTGGAAGCAATAAGCATGATCTATTCAACTGTAACAAATTTGAAACTTATTATAAAAATATGGCACCACAATATAAGATTGATGAGCTACAAAACTCAAATCCAACTAGAGGAGAAAGAATTCTAAGAAAGACACCAAAATAATTAGGTGAAAATAATAGGAGATTCCATAAAGTAGAATCAATTGATATTGTGGCTAGTAGCTTTGAAGAAAAATATTAGACCTATGAACAAAATCACAAAAAAATGAAAATAGAGAAATAATAATTACAAGATAGGGAAAAAATACTGTAAATGATGGATATGTACCCATTGAGGAAGAAAATACTATAGATGAAAAATAATTTCACCTAAAGAAGAAACATCATGAAAAAATAGTGAAAGAAATTTCTCACTAATTAATAATATCAAAAGGTATAAATGTTGTGCATTTTTTCTTGCACACATGCCCTAATGAAATTATGAACCCTCTTTTGCTTTTGTTCTTGGTGTTTTGGCACTTTTATTTTGAGGATTTTCTTGCTTGGGAATATGATTTGATGTTTATCTTGCTTTCCTTGATGATCCCTCTCTGGTTTATATTGAAAATCTTAAGTCTTGGGCAATTTCTAGGTTATCCACTATTTTTGGGAAAATCCACTCCTAGTGGAATTCCTTGGTTTCCTTCAAAACCCGATGGCGATTGCTTTGCACTATGATTCAGAGATTTTAATTCTTCATAGAATTTTGTGGTGGCTGGATCTCTCCAAAGTTCCTTTGCCCTGTCGCATTCCTGGATTTCAGTTTTTCCTATCTTGTCAAATGCATTAATGCTCGCTTATACATTTTCTGCATCAGGTATTTAGTCCTTTTTTTAGAATTTTATGTCATTAAGTATTTATCATTTTCTCTCTTTTGATCTGAGGTTCTCAATTTGGAGTTTTGGGCATGGTTTGGTGTTTGAATTCATGGATTTCTTGGATTTGGTGGTGATTTTCCTGGGCATCATCTGTTACTTGCCAAGGTGCTAAAGATTGTTTTATTTCCTTACTGCAATTGAGTTTCACTCCATCAATGGTATGTCTTCATTTCCTTGCTTCTGATTGTTGAATGTGAATGATTCTTTGGCATCTTGGGTGTGCTTGGAGTCTAAATTTATGTATAGTGTTCAACATTTGAAGCTAGGGTTATTTGACTTTGTTAGAGTGATTATTCCAACCGAGTTTTTGAGCTTGTCTTTTGATTTCATCATGAGATAGCTCACTTGTGTAGGCAATAATGAGCCCTTTTGTAAACCTAGCAAAAAAATAAGTTAAGTCCAAGCTTTCCCTATGCTTTCATGGCAAATTTTAGGGTTTCTTGCCTAGGGCATCACCAATTCCTCTCGATTTACCTTAGGATAAGTCTTGAATTTAAAGAATGATTTATAGGAGGTTTGAATTGAGCTAGTTGTAGGCCCAGGATCCTCAAATTTGTGATCGTTTGATTAATTTAAGTGAATTCATGAGAAAACGTCAACATTCAGGTTTTCCTTCAACTTTGGGATTATTCTCAGCTATCAAAATTCCTCGATTTTTTGTTTTCTCTCCACTCTCTTGAAATGTGATGTGATTTATATTTTTTCCTGCTTCACAAATTTCCATTCCCTTTTGATTTTACCGAAGTTTCCTTTGTTCCTTCATTTTCTTGGAATTCGTAGGCCATTGTAGTTTTTTTGGATTTTCATCCTAGGCGAAATTCTCTGAAACGTTGTTGAAAATGAAGAACTGAAAGATAGAAAGATTTATTAGTTGATGATTATGCATTGTATGATAAATTTTAATTTATTATAGATGTATCATGTTGTTTCTTAAGTTAATAACAGTTGGTTAAGTGATTATTTAATGCTTTGATGTTTATTTCGCTAGAATCCACCTGGTTGAGAATTTTTGAAAATTTCTCTTTGGCTTGGATTCCACGGGAGGACTTAAAACCCAAAATTTGAGATGACTAATTTTTATGGGGTTTTAGAGAATTTTTATTATATTAGGACTTATATTGAGGAGGAATATGTTATTTTTGATTGATTAACTTGGCTTTCTTATGGTTTCTTTGTTGAATGCAGGCTAAGTCAAGTAAGGTAGTGACAGGTGGAACCAAAGGTAAAGAAATGGATCCAAGTGTGGAGGGGTCTTCTATTTCTGAGGCAAAGAGAATTAAAATGGATATCAAGAGCAGAATTCCTAAGAGCAAGCTTACTTATGTCTAGTTAGAGGTAATCATTATAAATGTTGGGCTATGGGATTATGAAGAGTTCAAGACAAGGATGGCATCACATGACCTTCCTTTGCTAGCCAAAATGACATTGGAATCAGGGTTGGCACATGTAGCTAGATTTCCTCCTATAGTGTAGTGTTATGAATTGGTGCTCGAGTGTGCCAGACACTATGACAGGGGTACACAAAGGATAGTAGGTCCCCAAGGGAGAATTGTGGAAAATGTAAATCCTATGTCAATAGCCTAGACCTTTGACATGCCTAGAAAATATTATGTGGTGGATTTAAATATAGATATGGAAAAGAAGTTTTATGAGGAAGATACCATCAAGGCCCAACAAGTTATCAATTCCTTGTTGGAGAAGCTGAAGTCTCACTTTTCCAAGCTACCCAAGTAGTTATTTAGAGCTAAATTCAAGAAGTAATACTATGATGTTATCACCCTTCTTAGTAGGGTGGTAGGGTTGAAGAGTGCAGGAATGTTTGAAAATTGGATGTTCTATGTCATAGTGAGGATGGAACAAAAGACTAACTACCACTCGGTAGGCATTATAAGTGCCATGATTCATGAATAGATGTGCAATGTTCTATAGACTAAGAGCCTCACAATGACTTCTTACCTATTCTATGCCTTGGCTAGGTTTCATCCATATAAGGGACTAAGCACAAGATGTGTGTTTGGACAGGATGTGATTTATGAGGTTTATGCCTAGCTACACTTGGGTAATTTGAGCTATAGGAGGGTGAATGATGCATTCACTATGTACATCACTAGGCTTTTCCAAGGTGTAGAGCATGTAAGGATATCTGACAATGCCAAGGAGTTAATCAAAAGGTATGGGGCTTGGTTTATACAGTTTCCCACCTTTTCATACATAAGGATAGATGGTTTTTCAGAGGGCTCCATATAGACTTCCCAGGTATCCCATGGATCACATTATACTTCTAGAGGTGACAAGGAAGATATGCGATTTTGATGCGATTGTGAAGAAAGATAAGCATAAGACTGGATTCGGTGGAGATTTTCCTTTGAGGATAGGCACTAGTGAGGCATGCCATTCTATTAATTCAGCCTATGCTTCTGAAGAAGAAATGAGCACCCTTGGGCTATCTCTTCATTCCAAAAGATCCAGGTTTGACAAGACTGGTGAGGCACAGTAGAAGGCCACTAGAGAATATAGCCACAAAGATGATATAGAAGACTATTGGGCCAATTGCAGCAATGAATATGAGATTAGGAGGAAGAAGTTTTCCAAGATGCTAGTGAACTTGGTTCAACTATATAATGTGAAGGCTATTCTAGATAAAGTTGAAGATGATGGGGATCTAATTCAAGGCCATGATTATGAGGTAGTGAAGGATAAACTAGTGGGAGAAATAGACTAGTTGGAGGAAAAGAAAACAAATTTAGAACAAATTATGACTCTGGTGATTAAGTATACAAAGTTGTGGCTCAATCATAAGATGTGGGAACTGGAAAGTGAAGGTGTATAATGCACCTATGATCTAATGGGAGACTTGGAGTCTCATTCCACTTCTGAAGAGTCAACTAAGCAGGATCCCAAGAGTAAGGAGAAGGTGAGCTCTACTTTTAAGATAAAGATTAGAGATGTTTAGGTAGAGGAAGCACAAGAGGTAGGAAAAAAAATAAAGCCCATTGCAAAGAAGAGGAAACATGTTTCAAGGACAAAGAAATTAGCAAAGGATGAGAATGAAAAGGAAGATAAAGCAACTAGTGCTTCTATGCCAAAGGGAAGATGGATAGTGAGATTCTCATAGAAGGAAAAGGGAAGCTCCAAGGCAGGGGAGGAAGTTAGCCCACCTGTGATAAATGTGGAGAGCTTAGGAGAAAGAACTCAGGTATATGTGAGGAAATCAAGAACTCCTTATCATAAGGACAATGTGCCAAGGAAAGATGATCCTCCAGTCACTCCTACTATAGAACAACATGATGATACTCCTCCTTCCCATTAGGCTTGTAATGTACCAGGTGAATCCAAAGGGGTAGAGAGTCACCAAGATCCAAAGGAAGAAGAATTGCAGGAAGGTGAGCTCTATAGTGTTGAAGTAGAGATAGAGAGGGTGTTGCAATCTCCTCTAGTAACTTATGAAGATTCACCTATCAGGAATGAAGAAGATAGATCTCCTTAGAAAGAGGAAGTTCCAGTTAGGACTCCTTCACCTATGCATGAAGAAGAACATGACAAGAGGGAAGAGAGTAAAGTTGAAGAGACTCCTAGGAGGCGTGATTTGCATGAAGAGGCATCCAAAGATCATCAAGATATAGTTGGACAGGGTAGTGTGTAGTTAGATCCCATAGTGCCTGCTTGGTTAGACAAAGAATTAAAGAGTAAGAAGATTGTGGTAGATGATACTGCTTCAAATTGGAAAGAAATATTGGTGAATATAGGGAAAGGTAAAGAAAGGAAGAAATCCAAGGTTATCTCAAAGATTGAGAGAGATGAAGCGAATAACAGGGTGGTTCACATTGCTACTCCTGCTCCTGAAAAAAATAGAGATGATGTTACTGGAAGTGACTACAATGTGCAGACCATCAACCTAGGGCCAATTTCCATGAAGTAGGAAATTGAAGAGTATGAAGGCTCCAATGCTGTAATCTTAGGGAGATTGAGGAAGGAGGTACAAACTAAGCAAGATTTGAAGAAAGAAAATGATAAACTTAAAAGGTATTTTCAAGAATTGATGAAACCCTTGTAGTCCATCAACTCCTCATCATCTATTGCCAGCTTCCTACCACAGGAAATAATATCTAAGTTGGAAATAATGAAAAGCACCACACATGCTACCATCAGCTGGTTACAAGGAGTGTAAACCAAGGGAGATAATTCTATCAAAGACATTCTTTCAACTAGAGGGGATGCAATGATATCATTAGATTGGCTATGGAATGTGTTGGCACAGGATAAGGAGGATGTAGATATACTATTACAAAAGGTTAAGACAATCATGAAGTATACTAAGGATAAATTGGTAAGTGATGGCATTCTTTCTTCCTCCAAAGTTGCAAAATGTTGGGAGTGGTTTGAGGCTTTGCAAATAAGGCAGAAGGTATTAAAGAAAGTGTATAAATAGGGGAAGTAGATTGAAGACACCTTGGCTGAGATTTACAATAAGTGCATTTCCTTCTTTGAAGTGATGACAAGGAGAAAGAAATTTGTGCCAAAAAATCTTAGCTTGGAGCAGTTGAGAAAATGGTGGCAAGATGTGTATTATCCAGTAAATGAGGGCCCTATCACTAAACATTAGTTGGATGATGCAACTACCTACATTGTAGTGATTGATAAATATCAAACAAGGTAGATTGGGATAAAATAGTAACGTAGTCAAGAGATGATATCAAATCCCTTGAGAGGAGAGTTAAGGTTTTACATATGCCACCTATGGCCAACTTGGACAAGGTATTTTGATGACATAGGATAAGGTGGAGCATGCCAAGGACAAGGGGGGAATTATTTAATGCAATACTACATCAAAATTTGTGCTTTCCTATTATTTTCCTTCTCCTCTATATGCATTGGACTGAATTACATTGGAGATCCCAAGCCGACCCAGATGAGTCCCATGTATTTAATGCTTATTCTATTTTGACTTCCTCTTGGATGACTTGTTTTGTGGCCATTATTATTGTAAACCCTAATTTTGTTGACATATCCTAGGGGATTTCAATAAATATGGCATTCTGCCTCATTTGTAAGAGCTAGCTAGATAGTTTTCCTTTGAAGAGAATTGAGCAATAGAGAAAGATTCAAAGTTAGAAGTTAGTTCATTTTGAGCAAGTGTTGTAACACAAAGCACTGGAATTATTGTTGTTATTGGGTGATTCAATACAATTGAAGACATTGTGCTTTTGGTGAATTCTCTTGTGTTAATTTATCTTGCATGGTTCTTGTTGTTATATATTTTGAGGTTGCTTGAGAAATATTAGATATATGCTAGATTTAGAATTATACATGATTCAATGGTGTTTGTGATTTGATTCTAGAAGTGTTTGCAGCAATCCCTGGTCCATACTTTTTGCAGCTAGCTAATTGTTAGTTGCTTTGAAAAGTTAGCCTAGACCTTCTATTCATTGTGCTTAGTCTAATTGTGGATGTTTATTCATTTCAATTGCAATAGGGTTGTCTTAGATGAATATTCATGATCTGAAAATCCTTAATACCTTAGAAGATTGCACTATTTATGTAAGATTGCAAATTTAGTTGGGTCAAGCATAGATCAGTTTTGAGGGATTGGTCCATTTCAAGTATTTCATCATTTGCACTATTAATCTTAGGAGTAATTTTAATCTTATAGATCTCTTGAAACCTTTATCTTTTGTTATTTCTTTATCATTTGGCTTAGATTTAGGATTGGAAGTATCACCATATTGCTAAGAACTGATAAATTTAAGATTCAGTGTTTTCTTGTAGTAAGGTCCCTTTGTGATTACCAACATTTTCACATTTATCATTGAGCTTTTTATGCATTATCAAGACCTGACATTAGAGACCTTGGGGTTATCTCTTGAGGCTTACTGATAGAGATTTACCTTTCAAGAGAGATAGGATTGATATATTTTGTCTGAGTTGTTATGTAGAAAACACCATCAACAATAAAAAAAAAGTGATTACTTCCCAAAAATAGAGGTGAGAATACTCAAACAGCTAATAAAAATACCCAAAAAGCTCTAATCTATTGAAAAAAAAATAAAAATTTATAAATACTATAATAAACAATATAAATCACCATAAATAAGAATAATTGAAAAGACTTGTAGTGAATGGAAAAAAATACCCATCATGATTAAAATTAGCATAGACCATAAGAAAATAAAAATTTTGATGGTAGATTTAGGATCTTACATAAATACACTCCCAAAAAGTGTATGGGACAAAAAGGTAAATCTAAACTTGAACAATCACCTTAAAACATTAGTTTACTAGATGGTAGCAAGATGAAAACATTGGGGACTTAGAAATTGGTAGTAGTAAATGTTAGAGGAGTAAATCAAATTATAGGTCACTTCTAGGTAGTTTCCATCAAAGTAAACTTTGATTAAATATTGAACACATTACTTGGATTAAAGTGGTTTTTTAACACAAATGATATTGTAGACTCAAGAAAGAAATAAATATCATTTCTTGATGATAACATAATAGTCCGCATTCCTTTAGAGAAAATCCCAAATGAATCATCTATAGAGGAAGTAAAAATAGAAGAATATCACAAATTTGATAACAAAAGCCTCTACATAATCTCAAGACTCTCATTAAATGACACTCTTGAATAACCAAACTTGGAAGGGGGGTTTGAAATAGAAATCAGTGCTTATCAAACATATAGTGAAGAAGTATTGGATGCATGTATATAAGAAGAACTAAAAATTTACTCCTAGTGGATTATCTGATATTGTAGAGTATTTGTGATTAGGAGGACATTGAAGGATGTTGAACATTCTAGGATAGATACAAATAACATATCACATAATATTTGTCACAACTTGGAAGATAGCAAGCATGACACTCCTAGAATATTTCATAAGATAAATCAAATCTCACACAAAATTTAACATATTAAAATCCCCAAGTACTCAGGAGAAGGAGATCTCTTATCATTTATTTCACAAATAGAACATATTTTCATTAATGAGGATCTAGGACTTGACATATTAAAACACACTTATTTTTAACTCTATAGGTTCACATAAAACACACAAGGACTAGCTAAGAAAGTGGTAAATATTTAAAATCTAAATAAAAATAGGGTACCTACCAAAAGAATGTGAATATGATGTAGGAGCATCCAGTGGTGTAAGGGCAATCTTGCATCACCCAAAAATAGTTAAATTTCAAGTTTCTCGGTTTTTAGATGTTTTTACATTTTTGGATACCCTTTTCGTCATAATGAAATTCCCAATTTATGGTTTTTATTTTCTATTACTGGGTTGAAAGATATTGCAGTTTTAGTTTCCCAGATTTGCACCTGAAAATATTTCGAGTTGGATTTGAGGCACTTAGAGCTCTCGAAATGGCGCCAAAACTTTCCAAAATTGGCATAGTGGATTTTGAGTGCATTCTTTACTTCGAGACCTTTCCAACGGTTCAAACAGTTCATGAATCAGAGCCTCGGATCAAAAGTTATGGCCCCAGGAAGTTGGCACACTTTCGAGAAGATACAATTGCAAATGTTCTTTTGAAATTTGAACTTCAAGTTGTAATTTTTGGTGCCAAACCACCTAAACTCAAATTTTAATGTTGTTTTGGCTCCAAACTAAAGAGGAGCTCTATTTGTGGGTGGGTTTCTAATTTTTTAGGTAACTTTTTGGGGACAAGTTCGCATAATTAATTATGATTTTTTTATTACAAATTTTTAAAAATATAAAAACTCGTATGTCTGACCACCTTAACTTGGTCAAAACTTCATGAAATTAATTTTTTCTTTTTTTAATCCTATAGTATGTGAAGCATAGAATGTAATGCATGTTTTGGATTCAAAAAATGTGATACTGTTTGAAAGCTATAGATGTTTTTCAATCATCTTATCAATAAGGACTTTAGTCATAATTCAAATAGAAAATGAATAATAATTATTTATTAAATTCAAAGTGAAGCATAATTTATATTGGTGGAAAGCTAAAAGTATCCTTTTAAAACCCTTTTCATTTCATCAATTTTGGCTTAAAAAAAAGTCGTCAGCCACATACCCTACAAATACCCATCATATTGCCACTTTTTGGCCCACCATGATCCTGCACATACTCCAATTGCAAATGTTCTTTTGAAATTTGAACTTCAAGTTGTAATTTTGGGCACCAAATTGCCTAAACTCAAATTTTAATGTTGTTTTGGCTCCAAACTAAAGAGGAGCTCTATTTATGGGCGGGTTTCTAATTTTTTAGTTAACTTTTTGGGGACAAGTTCGCATATTGCGAAAGGGTTATTCTATAGCTTTCTGCAACTTGCATGTGTTGTAGAACTTGGGGATTTGAGATCCTCTGCATGTAAGAAGTTCCATTTTCTGAATAATAAAATTATTCTCTTGTTTGTGGGTTATTTTCTATGTCTCGGGCTACGCCCTCATCAGAATACTTGGAGATACCAAAATACAATGGGAATATCTTACCAGAGGATCACTTAAACACTTGTATCATAATATGGAAAGCAAGGAATGAGTAGGATGAATGATTATACATCCAATTATTTTATTGTACATTAACTCCAATTTCTTGGACTTGGTATATAAACCAAGAATGATGAGAAGAAACTTACAAAAAGAAAGACTATATACAAACCAAACTACTCAAAATGAAAGAAATAATATTCAAGCTAGATATAAATAATCAAGCAATAATATTGTAACCCACTACACCATCCCTACAATCAAAAAGAATATTGAAATAGATTTAATAGTTAGAGAAAGAATCATCATTCTTTGAGAAAATATGTTGTCTAATTCAATAGGGAGATGATTATACACACAACCTAGGTATAAGGTCAACCAAGGGGAAACAAAATTAGTGTCCCCAAAAAAATCTAAACAAAAATATTACAACAAACCAATCAAGCTAAAAGAAGAAAATATTTCCAAGGAGGATCCTAAATTGGAAAAAATAGGATATTATTAAGATGATAAACTAGTTGCACAAGTTGCAAAAATCCTATCAGAATTTGAATAGTTATGAACCTTAGTGCATTCAAATTCCTAAAAGGGATAAATGAAGAAGTGGGAGTCATGAAATTTCAACTCAAAGAAGGGGCTAAACCAGTATGCAAGATACCATAAAGATTGGATCCTATAATGAGAATAAAGTTAAATAAGAGTTAGATTAAATTCTTGAAGTAGGTATAATTAAAATAATAGAAGATGCAAAATGGATAAGCCCTATAGTTGTACAAAAAAAAGGACACACGAAGTAGTAATATGTGTTGATTTTAGGTAACTTAAAAAAGCTTCATTACCCTATATATACACCTTTCATCAAAGAAATATTCGATTCAGTGGCTAGAAGAGAGATTTTCTAATTTACTAATGGTTTCTTTGGTTACTACCAAGTGAAAATGAGGGAAGAATATTAATCAAAAACTAAATTTACTACAATATGGGGTTCTTATATGTACGCAACCCAAAAAATTTACCTATGTCATTCAACAGAATAATGGTAAATGAAATTAAAGATTTTATACGTGACTTCTTGGAACTATACTTAGATAATTGGAATACATATGGTTGGGTAAAATACCTTGTACACATACTTAGAATGATGTTAAACATATTTCAAAGTATGTAGATGGTATTAAACTTTAAGAAGTGCATGTTCATGGTACTTTATGAAACACTGCTAGGGAATATTATTTGCAAAGAAGTACTAATGGTAGACCTTACCCTATTTATGACATTACTACCTCTTAAGATAGATCTAAACACTCAAGCATTCTTGGGATACAATAAAGAGCACTCCATGTTTATAAGAGGCTATGTGTCAATAGATGCAGCATTGATGGAATTGTTAAAAAGGAAAATTAGTAGAAATATCAAATGGAATGAAAAATACCAAACTACATTTTACACACTTAAACACAATTTTGGAGGCCTCTCTCTTAATCTTCCCAGCTTGGAGTATGCCATTTCATGTATATGTGTATACATCTTGAATTTAAATAGGAGTAGTACTAGATCAAACAAAAGGAAATATGGATCATCCCATAACATTTGTAAGTAGGAAATTATCTTGAGAAAAGAAAAAATATATTACCACCAAATGAGAGCCACTAGACATGGTCTATGTACTCAAAAAATTTAGGCACTATCTACTATCAACACCCTTCTTTTTCTTTAGAAATCACGAGTTGATAAAGCACTAACTAAAGAAACCTAAATTTCTAGATATGTAGGTAGCTACTTTTATTTTAAAAATTTGAGTTTAAAGTAATGGTGAAATTATGGAAGAAAAATCGAGGACATAATTACCTATCTACAATAGAAATAGAGGAAGAACTAGAGGATCATCTAGAAGATCTGCATAACACATAATTATTTAGGATCAATTCCATATCATAAAAATTACATGATATTAACATTCTTATGTCAAAAGGATAATCTCCTACAAATCTCTCACTATAGGATAAAGAATCTCTAGTCCAAAATTTTATACCTTACACACTAATAGAAGGATAATTAAACCTTATGGGATGAGGTTCAATCATAAGCAGGGTTTTTCATGAACATGAAAGATAATCCATTCTAGTAGAATAAAATGAAGGAATAGTAGCACACAATTATGGTGATATAGTGACCAAAAGAGGGTATGTGAAGGATCATGATGGGCCAAAAAGTGGCAATATGTAACTAATATGATGGCCCATGTGGCTGACGACTCTTTTTTACCCAAAATTGATGAAACAAAAAGGGTTTTTAAAGGAAATTCTCAGCTTTCCACCAATATAAATTATGCTTTACTTTTAATTTAATAAATAATTATTATTCATTTTCTATTTGAATTATCACTAAAGTCCTCATTGATAGGTTGATTGAAAAACATCTATAGCTTTCAAATGGTATCACATTTTTTGAATCTGAAACATGTGTCACATTCTATGCTTCGCATACTATAGGATTAAAAAAATAAAATTGAATTTTATGAAGTTTTGACTAAGTTAAGGTGGTCATATATATGAATTTTTATGATTTTTTAAAATTTTTAATAAAAAATTCATAATTAATTATTTACTTGGAAAAAAATTAAAATAAAAATGCATCACATCGGGACATGAGTCCTCTACTTTTATCTAAAATATTATAAAAAATTATTATCATTTTATTGTGTCTAGGGTGGTCAGACAGACACCTACTTATTATTTTTTCCCTAAAATTTAAGTACTACTACATTGAAATTTCAAATTTTTACCAAATAATTTAAAAAATAAAAATAAACCTAGTATTTTAGAAATTACATTCAATTTTCCACAGATTCTATTCTTGCATAGTTTTGAAATAATATAGAGAACTAATTCAAATTTTTACATCAAGTTGCCTAACTTTGATTTTTCTTGAGTTTTTTGCCACTTAAGGGCCTACTTTGTAATGCCCCATCTTATTAACCTAAGAATGTTGCAATTGTATAATAAAGGTGTAATAATTTTTTTTTTTAAATGTTTAATTGTTAAGTTAATTAGTTGCATACATTCATTAGGCTAAGCGATGTTACACTACTTTGAGTTTTCCATAAGTGACTTAAGTATTTCGCATAGCACACAATAAATATTAACATAAAGATAATCATTTAACATTGCAAAACATTGAAATTTCCATTCAAGATAACATAAAAAAGTACATTCATGCTTTTCCATACATTGCATTTGATAATTATACAATACTCATCCATCTGATGAGGTAGTTCAAATAATAGTTACATTATACAAATGATCACCTCACAACATTGAGGGATGTTTTTACAATACAAATTTTACAATATACAATGAGGAAGTACATATAAAGTCCAAGTGCGAGCTCTCCATCCATGAAGCTCTCGACGCCATGATTAGTCTAGGGACCCAACGGAGTAAGGTGCATGTTCCACCCAACCATGTGGTACCCGTAGGTCCACCCCCCGTGCTAGGAGATAGTAATAAGGTTACCTAGACCTAATCTACTAACCCTAGACACTAGTACACAACAAACTATAGGTTACATTGCTTCTAGATTCTTGACAATTTAATTTACTACAAATACAAGGTTAACTGTTATTCTAGGTGGAGTGTCATCACAACATTGCAAAGGTTACCCTAGTGTTTCTTCCTAGGTTCCGCCCCCCAATCCTTGGGTTACCCTGGTAACCTCTTACGAAACCCGGCCCCTATTGCATACTATTGTGGAATCAAATGTCTTTTAAAGGAACAAGACACCAATTTTCCATTCCAGGCCTTCTCATCTTATATTCATGACTAAAGAAGCTCAAGAGTCATAAGAGAGGCATAAGCATCTTGTTAAGTGTTTTAGATCTAACTAATGTGTTCTTTAATTTTCACTGACTTACTAACTAATTGTAAGTTACCCTGACACCACTTTGTGTGTCGGCCCTTACAATTAGCCACTCCCCTAAACATAACATAGGTATCTAATTTTTTTTGGCTAAGGTATGTAAAGTGTACATAAATATAACACAAAATTCTACACTTTTCAAATAAACAACAATAAATATAATCAGGTGTCCAATCACGTCACAAATACCATGTACACAACCTTGGCTATTTCAAGAATATACCTAAGAAACACAATCCCCAATTTAACAGTAGATCTGGAAGACTTGTACAATTAAAACATTTCCCATTTACCCAAACTAAATAACACGATTTAACACAAATCAAGAGAAATAGACACCTACCATTCGGATCTACTAAATCCAATCACTCAGATTAAGATGAACAAAACAATTCATCTAAAATTAAGTTTATTTTCCCATTTATTTTTATTTTTTTTAAAATCTCTACTTTGTTCAATAACATACCCACGCAAATAATTGTGATATTTATAATTTCAAAAATATCTAATTGATTTAATTACAAAAATATCATTTTTTTTATCAAAACATTATATATACACTTTCCAAATTTAAATAATAATAAATTAATGTTTTAATATTCAAATTAAAGTAAATATATTTTAATTAAACTTAATATGATATATATATATATATATAATATATTATAATAATATAAATATTATATATAATATACAATAATAAATTATGTATATATATAATATCAATATTATTATAAGTTATATATATAATAAAAATAAACATTATAGATTTCTAACTTTTTAAACTCATGGAATTTAAATAAAATCAAAAGTTTTTTAAATATGTATTAGGGCCCGCAGCCGGCCGCGGCCTCCCCTTTGGGGAGGACGCAGCCACTCCAGGGCTACGCCCAGCAGCCATGGCGGTTACTGTGCGCAGCCGTGGGGACTGCGCCCCACCAAAATACACAGTGGGGAGGGTTTCGGCCCTCCCCAATACTGTGATTTAAATTTTTTTTATAATTTCTTTTAAAATCGTCGTACGGCAATGCATTTTTTAAAAACGCGATTTTACATATATTTTTTTAAAAAGAAATTTCTACATAAGCTTTGCCGTACGGATTTCGGCACAAATAACTTCAAATTCTTTTAAACAATTTTAATAACATAAGTAAAAAGTCTTTCACAATCCAATTTATCTGTATATAGTACATGATATATATATATAAATACAATTATATATATTCACATATATATATATATAAAATTCTCAAGGTTTTCTGAAGAATTCAAAAGGGTTTTCTTTTTAAACAGAGAATAACAACGGGAGAAATTGAGAAAATTAAACAAATTTAAACAGGGATTTTCAAGAAGAATACACATAATTTTTCCATTCAATTTCCAAAATTATGCAGAGGTTAAAACTTCTCTTTCAACAAACATTTTCCTCATAGAAATTTTATCTAATTTCTACAGATCATATCATACAGAGGTTTTCTGAAGCCACCAAAAGTCACGCAATAAATTATCTACAGAAGTATTCTTTTTCAATCAAATAAATTAAATACAAGAGGATTACCTGATTTCCTTTGCTTACTGGTGAAGAAATTCTTGTAGCCTCTATTTTCAGTAGCTACCAATTCCAGAACAAACAAAAGCCAAAGATCTTCCAATTCCAAAATCAACCAAAAGCCATAGATCTTCCACAAATTTGCAACAGAAGCATTTACCAAATTTTTTTACAGAGCCAAAACCAATTTCTCATGAATGAAAAAGACATCCTCTGTGAAATTTCCCGATCCAATATTACCTCCGTGAAATTTCTCAACAACCTCATTAAAGCACTGGCACACTTGTCAAGAAGTGGTTACCAAAATATCTTCTCCACTTCTCAGCAATTTGCCAATTCATATTTTGCATGCAAATTTTATTTAATTTAAATTTTACAACCACTATACAAAACTCATGCATATATTTTTAATTTAAATTTACAATTTTGCATAATTTATTTAATTTTCAAATATAACTATTTACTCATTTAATATTTTAATTTAACTAATTAATTTATTTAATTAAATAAGTTTGATCTTTTATAATCAAACCATTTAACCAAATAAGCTAACTAATTAATTTAAATAATCAAGCAAGTAATTTCTTTAACATTTAAAATTAATTTAAATAATAATAATTTAAAACACAATATTCCAACATTAAAAATTAACCAATATTTAATTTTCAACAATTTATTCAACAGAAATACAAGACAAACCTATGACTCATAACTACAACAGACAAAGTACTAAGACCAGGGTTAAAACTAGACTAGGGTTAACCGGACTACTATCTCCCGATCAACGTTTCCGTTGAGTCTTGACACGCTCAGACCTGATTACACAGGTGGATTTGGTGTCATGTACATGCAAATCCTGCAACCAAGCAAATAACATGCATACATATATGTAAAATAAATCATTAAACAAACACACCATGCGGAGAAAATCACAGATATCGTAGGGCACTCACAAGCGAGTGATGCGATTCCATTCTCCACACCAATACACTTCACAACAAACTGATGAATAAATAGTTGTTAGTCCATCATAACATGTACATAGCAATGATTAACTGAAAGTAAACATCTACACTAACTCAAGGCATATCAGAAAACAATAATCACCATACAAAGTATCATCATGTCACAGAATAATCCACTATCGCTCAAAACCAGCGATTAAATATCCAACCAAAGTATCATTATCAAATAGTGTGAAAACGTAGCAACAAAAAAAACATAAGCATAAATGGAGGGATACTACATACTTTTTCCATGATGATCTTGCACATACCTAAGAGTTAAAATATCCATAATTTGGTGGCTAGCACTTCATAGAGATGTAAAAGAGTATGGAAATAATTATGACATATGTTAAAGGGTGGGGAAATCTATTACAAGGAATGATTCCCCTAAAAATAGTACAAGCATAGATTTCATTTGAAAATTTTGCAATAGACATCATAGGACCCATTGATTCACTTTCCAAAAATTCTAGAAAAAAATTATAATAGGTGTAGAATATCTAACAAAGTGGGAAAAACTTGAACGTGATAAGAATTCAAAGACTACCGTAAATTTTTTATATGAGAATATAATCACTAGGTATGGTTGCTCATTAAGTACTATAAGTGATCGAGGAAAACATTTTTTCAACTAAGTAATTGTGGAGCTAATGAAGAATTTTATAATTACACACAATAAGAGCTCACCCTATCATCCCCAAGAAAATAGAGAAAGTGGATCTCTATAAAAGATAATTGACACATCACTCACCAAGATGTGTGATAGAAATAGGTTAGACTTGGATATAAAGATACTTGCAATACTGATGGCCTACCACACATCCTACAAAAGAACCAATAAATTTATGAGGCATTTTTTTTATATTTCTTCTTTTTCTTCTATGATGTTGCTCTTATCAATAGGTGTTCCATCATATTTTCTAATATTTTCAATTTCATGTTCAAAAATTTTAAATTGTATTAAATGTTCAATATTATCATTTTCAATTCATGTTTAACATTTTCAAATTCAATATCATAGTTGCTTCCAATTTCATTTAAGGCTAAAGAAGATCCTTCTCCCTAAAGACTAGTTGACAAGCCTTTTCTTTCATTCCTCTTCCTTGATCTATTTTTTTTGAACTCACTTCAATTTACTCCATTTGAAATTTCCTCTTATTTTTGTCTTCATAAAACCTACTAATTCCCATTGCACAAATAAAAAAAAGGTACCTTGATGATTGATAGAATCAAAATTTATATAAGAGTGCAGAAAAGAAAAATATATCTATATTGGAAAGAAATCACCACATTCGTGACACCAGAGAAAATGTGTGAACTATTAGAATGCCCCAAATGGAAATCAGATATTCTTTCCACTAAAACAAAATGGATATCCATTTTGTAACCTTGTTTTCACAACATTAGAAAACAAGATTTGTAAGCTAGATATCCATCTTGAAGCACAAAATGGATATATGTTATGTTAAAAGATAAATAAATTTATAAAAATCCAATATAATACAAGTATTATAATATTATATATACTATATTATCCTATTTATATGATGTAATATTATTATATTATATTTAGCCAATAGGCTATATGTGTGAACTTTGGTCAAAATTTTCATCAGCCTTTCTGATTTTTATTTGTTTCAGCATTGAGTTGCCGGTCAAGAAAAAGGCAATAGAGGTTATTTGATTTTTTAATTAAAAGTGTTTGGCATGCTGATAGAGATGGCTAGCAAAATTAAATGGTGGATGGTATCAACATTAATTGTTGTATAGTTTCTGTGTAGTGCCAATGGTTGTAAGTAACACCTCCCTTTTAAATCCTTAGAAAATATAACAAATGTCTACACATTGTTCGATAAGGCATTGTTGGGTGTCATTCGGTGGCTTTACCTTGTATCAGAGCTGTGAGTGAGGAGGAAAAGCTTCTGTGAAGGTGCAAGTGTGATTATCTATTGTGGAATTTCTATGAAGGTGGTTGGAGGTTATATTGTGTTTTTTGCATGGGGCGATAGTTGTAGAAGTAGTACAAAAGTGTCGATTGTGATAATTATTTACCCATTTTTTGTAGGAAATGGAGAAAGAAGGGATTAGATAGAAAGAAAGCAGGAAGAGGTACATTTGAAGCAAGCAAGAAGAGGTGCGGGAAGAGGTGCATATTGAAGAAACCCTTTCTAGAGTATTTCAAAAATAATTTATGTTATTTTCCAAAGGGCATTATTGATTGTTGTTCTGTAGCTTAGGCTATATTGTTTCATTTATGGTTACCATGTAGTCCTGATGGGTGGAAGGAAATATATTTTTTTTTTGTGTTGGTTTTTTATTGTGAATTTGTGTGTTTTTTGTGGGTTTTTCATCTAGGTCACTATTGAAACCAATATTGTTTATGGTTTCTATGTAGGCATGATGGGTGGAAGGCTATATTCTTTGTTTTTGCATTGGTTTTTTTACTGTGATTTCGTGTGTTTTTCATGGGTTTTTTCATCTGGGTCACTATTGAAACCAATTTTATTTCATTTATGGTTCATGTTTCGTGGTGAAGATTTTGAATTGGTTTGTTACTGTGAGCTTTTTGTGTTTTGTGGGTTTTTCCATCTAGGTCACTATTGAAACCAATATTGTTTCATTTATGGCCTTCATTTTCTAATGATTGTTGTAACGCAATAAAATAGTTAATTTTATATAGTTTATGTTGTTTTCCATAAGGCATTGTTGATTTTTTTCTCTAGGTTAGGCTACATTGTTTAGTTCATGACCTCAAAGATAAATGTTTTCCATAAGGCATTGCTGATTTTTTTCTCTAGTTTCCTTTTTGATAAGGTATGTAGAAAATAAATATACAGACAATGAAATCTAGATAAATACATGACCTCAAAGATACATGTTTCATTTATGGTTTTTGTTTTGTGGTGATTGTTGCAACACAATGAAATTTAGTTAATGTTATACAATTTATGTTGTTTTCTATAAGGCAGTGTTGATTGTTGTTCTCTAGCTTAGGCTACATTGTTTCCTTTTAGATAAGGTTCTGTTGAAAAAAACCTATATAGTTTGTTGAAACCAATATTGTTTGGTTTATTGTTTGGATTTTGCGGTGATGGTTTTGCATGGGTTTTTTACTATGAATTTTTGTGCTTTGTAGGTTTTCCCATCTAGGTGACTATTGCTACCAATATTGTTTCATTTATGACTTTTTTTTTATGGTGATGATTGCAATGCAATAAAATAGTTAATATTATGTAGTTCATGTTGTTTTGCATAAGGCATTGCTGATTGTTGTTCTCTAGCTTAGGCTATATTGTTTCATTTATGGCTTCCATTTTATGTCAATGGTTGCAACACAATAAAATAGTTAATTTTATAGAGTTTATGTTGTTTTCCATAGGGAATTGTTGAGTCTTGTTCTCTAGCTTTGGCTATATTTTTTCATATTTGATTTGCAGTACAATAGTAAGTGTTATAGAGTTTATGTTGTTATCCATAAGGAATTATTGATTGTTGGTGTATATCTTTGGCTATATTGTTTCCTTTCCACTAGGATGTGAGTGTGTATGTCTGTATATTCATTTTCTACATGTATCTTTGAGGTCATGCATTTATCTATTTATAGATATGTCCAATTTTTAATATTAATATAGTTATTTTCTTCTTGTCTAGTTTGATTGTCACATACTTTTATATCTGCACAATTGTTGTTCACTATTTTGAATGTTTATATGTATGTGTGGGTGTGTATGTGTGTATATGTTCATTCTCGATAAGGTGTTGCTCAACAAAGAATTTTCTAGGTTGTTGTTGAAACCATTATTGTTTCCTTTAAGGATTCTATTTTGTGGTGATGGTTGTAGTGCTATATAGTTGATATTGTTTCATTTATGGCTTTCGTTTTCTGTCAATGGTTGCAACGTAGTAAAATCGTTAATATTATAGAGTTTATATTTTTTTCCTTATGGAATTTTTGAGTGTTGTTCTCTAGCTTTGGCTCTGTTATTTCATATTCAATTCACAATACAATAGTAAATCTTATAGAGTCTATGTTGTTATCCATAAAGCATTGTTGACTACTAGTCTATAACTTTGGCTATATTGTTCCCTTTCCAATAAGGTGTTGTTGAAAAAAAATATTTCCTAGGTTGTTGAAACCATTATTGTCTCATTTAGGGTGTGAGCATGTATGTTTGTATATGCATTTTGTAGTGCCCCTCCCTTGTGACCTTTCCGGATTTTGTGTAAGTGTTTAATTGCGTTATTGTTATTTTGTGTGCAGTTAACATAATATTTGATGGAATTGTGTACTCAATTAATTAAAATAGCATTGAGTAAATAAAACTAGAAATTAAGATGAAAATTAAATAAATTAGTTTTATAAAACATTAAGTAAAGAGATATTAATAAATAAATGAACTAATTGTTTTGAAAAAAGTATTCTTTTAATGATATTCGATAATAATTAATAAATTATTAGTTGTTCAAAGATAATTATCCCAATGGCGTGAAGCGTAAATATTATTTCCAATAGATTTTAATTGATTGGATGGAAAGTAGATAGCTTGTTACTAACTAAAGATAAATTAGATTCTAATCAAAAATAGAAAAAGATGAATAATATTGTGCTAGAGTTAACTCATTAAAATA
>VDFB02009028.1:67977-302875 GCA_007258455.2 Sequoia sempervirens | reverse complement strand
ATTTCTAAATTGAATCATTTGTTTGAAAGGTTGGTTTGAGGTTTCTATTTTTGTATTTTTATGAATTGATGAATCTGACCTAAAAGAATTAGGAAGGAACTAATGTTTAAAAGGAAACATGCAAAAATATAAGACTATCCATAAATGCCATGAAAGGAAATGATGTTTATGCTAATGATTTAGATATAACAAAAAGTAATTGAACCAAAATAGAAAAGGAATTGCAGAGAACAGAAAAGTACAAAGCAATAAACTAAATTTTTAGAAACACTTATTCAAAAATTGTAGTGGGACTGATTCACCCAAGGTGGAAAATCAGTCCCAAGAGAGGTATTTTTAATTTTTATTTTATTTTTCAACTTTTTTGGATGTGTACAGATAGATGTCCAATGCAGATAAGGACTGAAAATATAGAATTTTGGAATGATGTAATGAAATAAGATGCAATAATGAACTCTAAATGATACTTTCACTAATACAACTTTCAGAAGCCCTAGGATACAAAAACAATGCAAAATAAAATGCAATTGAGTCCTAGGATGCAAATGCAAATGTAAATCAGAATGATATGATGTTTAATATGCAAGTTCACCAAAATAAACCAACAATTTTGTGGTGTCTATAGACTTCTCTTGCACTCTCAGGATCATTCACCTAAAAGGAGAGAGATAGAACACCAAAATTGAAGTGGTTCACTCAAATAAAGGATTGTGTGATGTTAATGTAATGATGTAAATACAACTAAGTACTAAAATTGATTGATTATTGATGCAAAACCTATGCAATACGTAATGTTTGAAAACATGGTGAGGTTTTCAAAAATCTTAAAAAGATGAACAAAAATGCAAATGAAACTAAATAGAAAGTTATGTTTCAGAATGTGTGCAACTAGAAAGCTAAATATGGCTCGAAAGCACTCTAGAAATCTGGTAAATCTTACTTTTATGCTAACTAGGACTCATTCGCCACCCTAGGCGAATCAGTCCCAAGACAAGGTTTTATGCCCAAAAATTGATTTCTACAAACTGGGTATCTGGATCTACATCTAACTCTAAAATTCACCTCATGAGGGACTCATTCTCCATCTATGGTGAATCATTCCACTTTCAAATTTCTACAAACTCAAATCTGTGTTTTGCACCTTAACACTTGTACAACACTTTTTGACAAAAACCTTAATCGATATCTCAAAAAATTCTTGCAAAAGAGCTTAAAATTGGTTTTCTAATGGGGGGTTTGCCTTGGTCAAACCCCTAGCTGGGTAATCAAACCCTAGATGAACAAAAATATGCATAAAACCCTAGCCTTAAGTGTGTTAAAGACTAGGAAAGTCCGAAGTATGATAAAACCCTATTCTATTGTGCTAGAACAAGATGTGTGAATGTGATTTGAATGATGAAAGACTTCAACCCTATAAATCTGACAACACATAAAAAATGGAGAAAAAAGACATGAAAATGGAATGTAAATGAAATGCAAACCCTAATCTAAAGATAGAGAGAAAATGGAACATGGAATCACTTTGAAAACAAGTCTTTAGGTGTGATTTGATGGCTAGTTGCATCTCCTCAACCTAGATTTCTCCATGATTCACCATAAGCATCCATCATCAACTCTTTGCAATGTTGAACCTTGAATGAAGAGTGAACTTCAAGACCTGCAAAAACCCTAGTTTTCTGCCCTAAAACTTCAACTTTTTCTAATGAAACTTATTGTGGAAGACTTGACTTCAGAATTTTCTTTATAAAAGTGACCAAGAGATGTGAAAAATGACTTAAAATGAGTATTTATAAGCATCAACACCTAATTTTCCCATTATTTAGACCTCAAAGGCCAACATCCACTAAAAAATTAAGTTGAATTGATTAAATTCCCGATCAGAATTAAAATTTCAAGCTCAAAAGGGACTCATTCACCCCCTGTAATGCCCTACCACGCAACCCTAGGGGAAGTTGCAAACTACTAAACAAATGCACAATTTTTTTTTTGTTTAATTAAAATTACATGAAGATTACAACACAAAACCAACAATCCCCTAAGGTTACGAGACAAGATTAATTAAATCACAAATTAAAACAACATGCATGAAATGAAACATAACAACATTCACTTAAATAATTAAAGCACATAAATTCCATAAATGATATTTTAATTTAAAACCATGAGATCCTTCATGGTTACTAATAACAGAAGTTATACAATTACAATTACATCACTCATTCCCAGAATGAGGTAAATCAATAACATGATTGCTTATTACAATTTCCACCTCGATAACAATGAGGGGTAAAAATAATACAAGAATGACTAACATAAAAGAACCAAGGTAGCAACTGGATCCCACGAGCTCTCCAACACGAAAGTCTCATCCACATAAGCAAACGACAAAAGAACAATGGAGTAAGGTGCGCGTTCCACCCAACCAAGTGATACCCAAAGGCTCACCCCCTGTGCTAGGAGATAGTAACAAGGATTTCAGGTCAAGACCAACAACCTCCAAACCTAGGCAACATGACTCAACTTAAAAAGATACGAACATGACATCACATGACACAAAGGTTACAATGCTTCCAAATTTTAAGTAAATGATCACATCATGAATACAAACATATTGTTGACTTAGGAGAAGTGTCATCACAATGTCGCATGGGATATCCTAGCAAGTCTTCCTAGGTCCCGGCCCCCATCTCGAGATATCCTTGTAACCTCTAATGACTCCCGGCCCCACATGCAAACCAATGCAGAATTAGTTATCTTTCGAAGGGACAAGATAACGATCTTGCCATTCCAATCCTTCCTGTCTCATCCCAAGTCTATACAAGCACTTGCGTCCATGAGAGAGGCAAAATTAATCTCTTTAAATGTTGGTACCACCTACACTAATCAATTGGTTTAAGTTTTCACTAAATTAACTTACATTGAGATCTCCTAGCACCACTTTGTGTTTCGGCCCTCAATGTAAGCCACTTCTCTAAGACAACACATGGAACTACACCACAACCAAAGGGTACTCAAGTGCAACCTAGGGATAATGAATCTCTAAACACAATATGAAGTCAACATAGCCCGTCCAAGATAACCGGGTACAACATTGGACACAATTACGCACTACCCAAGGCAAACAAGGTTGGTCAACATGACAGCAATCCCAAAACATGGAAGACAATTCTATCTAAAAGACTTACAAAATCTAACTCAAATCCCAACAAAAATGAACACCCCACGACGAAAGGAAGGTTACAAATAATATAAGGTAATCTACCTTTGGATTTCGTAAATCCAATCATTCATCGCATTAGTGCACTTAATGAAATTAAATAAAATATGTTCTTGCACAATCACATAAGGGTTTGATTATTCATTTGATTCTTGTTGACGCAATACACACAATAAATTAAATCAATCTTTCCTTTGCTATACATAATTTTCCATAAACAAATTTTCGTCTATCCCTTTACAAATATCTCATTTATAAATTAAATACTTCTCTTTTAAGAAAATAAATCACATTTAAATATACATATATATTTATTAAATATCTATGTAATCAGATATACATATATATATACTCGATATATATATATATAATTACATATATATTTTTAAAATATATATATAATTAATATTTAAATACGAATGATAATTACTTAAGCATTTATTAAAATATAATATACACATATTATAATATATATATATTATATATAAATAATATTAAATTATTATATACAACATATATATTAAAATATATATATAAATTATATTTCAATTCATAAAATAAAACATTGATATCAAATTTCATATTATATGTATTAAATATAATAAAAAAAATGAATTTCATGAAACAAAAAGTGACATCATTTAGGGTTCGGCCGCGCCCTGCTATGAACAGGGGACGCAGCCCCCATTGATGGGGGTGGCGACCTATGTGGGCAGCGTCGGCGCTGCCTCCACAGGCCGCCGACGCCCATCAATGGGGATGTGTGGGGTTGAAACCCCACCCCCCATACACTTTGCCCAACACAGAAATAAACAAATCCGCCATGCGCGGATTTAAATAAAATTTTTGACTATAAAAATAAAATGGATTTTCTGGTAAAACCAGAATGATAAAAATAACACAATTTTTCATTTCTTCAAATTTTTCGTTTAAAACAAAACTCACAAAATATATATGTATATATTTATATATATATATATATATATATATATACATATAACCAGGTGTGTATATATATATATATATAAATATACATATACACAGTCATAATAAATGACTGTAAAAATACTTTTTTTTCAATACCCAGATTGGGAAAATGCTCAATTTGAGAAATAAAATAATTTTTCCATTTGAAATTACAAGATTTAACCCAGCAATAAAATATTTCTCACAAATTAAATGAAGATTTTCCAAGAAAACACCATTTATTAAGAAAATCCATTTGAATCCCCATGCTTGTTTTCAAATTTTCTATTGATAGTTTGAGGATGAATTTTTGAATCTTTTCCTTGTTTCCACAATATGTTGAGAATTCTTTTGTTCAAGTTGAATGGAGATTTTGTCATGGGTTTTCCT
This sequence comes from Sequoia sempervirens, assembly GCA_007258455.2. Classification (NCBI taxonomy): domain Eukaryota; kingdom Viridiplantae; phylum Streptophyta; class Pinopsida; order Cupressales; family Cupressaceae; genus Sequoia; species Sequoia sempervirens. Next base: position 298,302 of record VDFB02009028.1, on the reverse strand, counting down.
CTAAATCAAAACTTGAACTCCATAACCAATTTGAACCAATTCAAAAACAAGATTTTGAAATAAAAAATTGCACAAGAATTAAAAGAAATTGCACCTTATGTTTTCTCTAAGCTTCAAATCCTTCAATGGAGATCTTTCTTTTTTTTTAATTTTGCTTCACCAAATTTCTCCAAGAATTTCAATCCAAGTTTGCTCTCCAAAATTGTAAATTAAATTTCAAAATAAAACAACAATTACCTTATGCAATCCCTTCTCCAAATTTGTCAAACCCCTAATTTTGAACTCACCCACCAAAATTTATTGCTAAAACTAGATATTTTATTTTTGCAAATTAATAAAACAATTTCTATTTCCCATTGTAATTTGCATAATATTAATTTGAAACAAAGATCTATTTGCAACCCAAATGCTAATTAAATTTTCTTTCTTCCACAAAATTGAATTTACCAATTTACAATTAAAATCATTTTTAATTTTATTTCAAAAAGGAATGCAAGGCAATTTCTATTTTATTTTATTTTTATTTGTCTCAATATTTACTAATGCTAGCACAATCATTTTAATTTAATTTATCAATATATAAATCTAATCCATGATTAGATTATTTTATTGATTGAATTGAATTAACTAATTAATTAATAGTCACTCATTTATTTATTTTGACAATGCCATTAAATAAAACAAGCACCGATTTAAATTGCAAATTTAAATACAAGGGAAAGGGGGGAAGAGACCACAAATTAACTTATCCCAACTAACAACCCGACGACACACTATGGCTAGGGTGATGTCACGACACCAAAAACCTAGCTACTATCTCCCAATCGTTTTCTGTTGGACAAGGTACACGCTCAGACCTATGGAACCAGGTGGAGTCTGTCCTGTATCTACATCCTACACACGATATGAGTGTCGAAACATGCATATATATATATATATATATATATATATATATATATATATATATATATATATATATATATATATATATATATATATATATATATATTAAAACACATCGTGAAGAGGAAATCACAATAACTGCAAAACATAATGTTTACATCACTTAACAATTAGCGGACAAAAGTAATTAAGTTTATACCCAACGTGCTAACAAAGCAAAACATACATAACGAACATTGTTTGATCAAAAGAACAAAATGGAGGGGTGTTACATCCTCCCTCCTAGGGTCAGGCTTATTCCTGGAAGCCTGCAAACAAATAGGGATAAAGTTCCCTCATCCTAGCTACATCTTCCCAAGTTGATGATGTATCATCCCTAGGATCCCACTGGATCCTAACCTGATCAATATCTCACCAAGAGCAAGTGTTATGGCGGCCCACCATGGCTATGGGCTCCTGTGCCGCTTTGCTCATCCTCTACTCCGGCAGCATTCCAATCAAGGACATGATGAAATTAGATGGTACGGCAATAAAGAACTCGATACATGAAATACGCCATGCACATGCTAGAGATTAAGGGTAAAGCAAGATTTATAAGCATAGGGACCACACCTTTCAGAATCTTCAAGGTCCAAATAAACAGTTAAAAGCAACCTTAGAGCCTTTTCCATAACGTATTGGACTTCTTTTCATGGATGCACACGAAGAAGACTCTATTGCCATGGAAAATTGACAATCCACTCTTTGTGCATCTACATACTTCCTCTTCCTATCCCTCGTGGTTTCCGCCACCAAGTGTTTTCAATCTATCCACCGTTGCTCCATATCCCGCACACATTTTAGGACCTAAAGTTACTTCTATCCCCAGTTGATCCCCAATCATGAGTATGCATATGGTCGCCCATACAATGTTTAGAATGGAGCCATACCGATAGAACTCAAAGTCATTATTATAGGAAAACTCTACCAAATAAAGATAGTCCTCCCATCGTGCCTGCTGGTCCATCACATACATACACAACATGTCTTTAAGTATCTAATTGACCCTCTCAGTCTGTCCATCTATCTCTGGGTGGTAAGCTGAACTGAAGTTCAACTATGTTCCCATCGCATGCTGTAATGACGTCCATAGAGCTGAGGTGAACACTAGATCCCTGTCAGAGATAATCAGACACAGAATACCATGTAACCTCACTATATCCTCCATGAACACTCTAGCTACAGATGGTGCAGTATAGGAAGAGCGCATAGGTGAGAAGTGTGCTACCTTCGTCAACCTATCCACTGTCACCATAATTGCATCATGCTGTCTTGAAGAGTTGGGTAAACCAACAATGAAATCCAATGAGATTATATCACATTTCCACTCTAGTACTAAATGCGACTACAAAAGCCCTACTGGATGTTGGTGTTTGGCCTTCACCCACTAACACTCAAGACATCTCGACATGAAATCTACAATATCTCACTTCATACCTGGCCAAAAATATAACTGACACAAATCTGCATACATCTTCTTCACCCCTGGATGGGCTAAATAAGGCACATGATGTGCTTCAGTCATGACCAAAGCACGAAGCTCACATGATGGGGGAATGTATATGCGTCCCATGTGTCTCAATATCTCATCAACATCTAGAGAGTATCCTGAATATCTACCTTCAAAGAGTCTTCCTGCCTCTATCACCGATCTAACATCCTAATACCAACTATCGACTGGGAGGGCAGAAAGAATCTGACTCCACAAATCAACAATAAAAGTCAACTCAGATATCTCATGCCTTCACCTACTGAGGGCATCTACAACCACATTCTCCTTCCCTTGGATATACTTCACCTCAAAGTCATATTCATAGAGAAACTCCATCTAATGCCTTTGCCTAGCATTAAGGTTGGGCTACGCGAAGATATATTGAAGGATCCTATGATCACTATGTAGCTCAAACCTATGCCCAAGAAGAAAGTGCCTCCATCTTGTCAATGCATGAACCACTACTGCTAACTCAAGATCATGGGTAGGATAGTTTAGCTCGGGTAGGATAGTTTAGCTCATGATCCTTAAGCTTTCGTGACCCATATGCAATGACACAACCCTCCTACATCAATACTACACCTAATCCCTCCAAGGACGCATCTGTACAAACTACAAAGTCCCCAATAGGATCTGGTATCGCAAGTATAGGTGCACTAGTCAACTTCCCCTTAAGACATTTAAAGGCTACCTCACACTTCTCAAACCACTCAAACCTCTTTCCTTTCCTCTGAAGGGAGGTGATAGGATGCCCTATCCTCGATAAGTCCTACACAAATCACTTGTAATAACCCACTAGCCCCATGAAGCTACGTATCTCTGCCACGTTCGTGGGTGTAGGCCAATCTAAGATTGCTTGGATCTTTGTAGGATCCACTAAAATACCCTCCCCTAAGATAACATGACCAAGGTATTGGACCTCAGTCCTGAAGAATTCACACTTCAACAAGTTAGCATAGAGCTGATTATCTCGCAAGCACTGTAATACCTATCATAAATGCTCCTCATGTTCCTCCATTGTCCTAGAGTATACCAAAATATCATCTAGGAACACAAGGAAAAATCTGCCTAGGTATGTACAAAATACCCCATTCATAAGACTCATGAACATTGAGGGTTCATTCGTCAAACCAAATGGTACAACTATGAAATCATAGTGACCATACCGCATTCAAAATGCGGTCTTATGAATATCTGACTTGAAGATTCGAAGATGATGATATCCTAACTTGAGATCAATCTTTGAAAAGATGGTAGCACCCTTGATCTGATCGAATAGATCATCAATCCTAGGAAGAGGATATTGATTTCTGATGGTCACTTTGTTCAACTGTTGGTAATCAATGCATAACTGAAGTGAACCATCCTTCTTCTTCACGAAGATGATAGGTGCTCCCCATGGAGAAACACTAGAGCGAATAAAACCCTTCTCTAGCAATTCCTCAAATTGCAACGAAAGCTCTTTCAGCTCCTGGGTAGTCATGCAATAGGGAGCTCGTGAAATGGGCTCCGATCCAGGTACCAAGTCTATCTTGAAGTCAATGTCCCTCTGAGGAGGCATACCCAGAATCTCATCTCGAAAGACATCAGAAAACTCCTTAAGGATGGCGTGACTATCAAGAGAGACCTTCTCTTCTCCATCTCCTAGATCCAAATCATCCACTATAACAGCTAACAATTGGCAACCCTACCACACACACCTTCTCAATTGCATAGCTGAGATGATCCTCAAGGAAATCGGCCTCTAGAACCCTACTACCTCTACCTCTTTACCAAATGCCCCAATGCATTTAATCGACTTACGTCGATAATCAATGACTGCACTATTAGCCTCTAGCCAATCCATTCCTATGACAATGTCATAAGAACCCAACGGAATAACACAAAGGTCCAAGGTAGTTTGGAGAGGTCCAACCTCTAACCTACACTCTGGCACAAGGGAAAGGGATGCAACTTTTGCACCTAAAGCTAACTCTACCTGCCACCTATCGACCTGCTTTACCGCATCCAGTCTACATCGTGTCATGACAAATGAAGAGACAAAGGAATCAGATGCTCCAAAATGAAATAGACTAGAAACTGGGTTACCCCTCAACATACCATAGGCCTCAACGACTTTACCCTGGTGCTCTACTTGGCAGTTGTCAACTACTGTGAATACTCGATGCCCACGGCCTACATCTCCTATAGTCGGCTTTGACGCTGCTAGTCCCTGAGAATAACCCGATGCACCCTTATTGGGACACATCCTCGCTATGTGACCCTGTTGGCCACATGCAAAACATCCAGTGCCTCTACCGAAGCCCCTGCCTATAGGTGGTGCGCTAGACTACTGTGCACTACCCCTGAAAGATGAATGACAACTCTGTGTTGGCTACTTAGAGTTGAAGCATCTCATGCACCTCAAACTCCTGCCCCCTTGTCTCTGCTGGAAACCCTTCTATTTCCCCTAGGAACCATGCTGCTGCTGTTGACCACTCTGAGACGGACCCTGCTGAGCTCTAGAAGGTGTACCTCCCTGAGGCTGACCTCCTCGAGCACTAGTCCCAATTGCTGAACCACTGCCCACCTGCACTTCTACATGACCACCTAAGGCCATCGCCAGGTTCTCCTCAATGAGCCTGGCCTTTTCGATTTCCACCTCCATGGTCCTAGATTTGAAAACCCGCACTCCACCATTGATACGGGCATTTAAGCCCCTAAGAAAATGTTGTACCAACATACCCTCATCATCTCCTATGCCCGCATACTATTTGAGCTCGTAGAAATGACGCTCATACATCTCTACTAACATTGGTCATCTGTCGAAGGGTGTGGAACTCATCCCCTCAACACTGCCTCTAATGCTCAGAAAGAAATCTAGCCGGAAACTGCTCTAGGAACAACTCCCAAGAAACTATACCAATGTCCAGATGGAGCTTCTACTCCTCTAATCTCCACTAAGTGGAGAAAAATCCCCTCAAGTGCATAATAGCGCACCTAGCTCGAGTGTTGCTACCATATGGGTGCATAGCAAAACACCTAGTCAAGTCAATGAGCCATGTCTCTGCCTCCAAACCACTACTTGATCCATCGAAAATGGGTGTTCGTGCTCTAAGAAAATCCCTCATATGGGCTACTACCTCTGAATCAGACTGAACTGGTACCTCTCTCTCTAACCACCACTGGCTCTACCTCCTGCCTAGGCCCAAGGCGGGTAAGGATCTCCTCTAACAATTGACGCAACGGAGTGTCCTCGATCCTGAGTGGATCCAGATTCTAATTGCCATCTCCCTGAATATTCTGAGAATCTTGTTGCTCCTCATGGTCAGAAACAAGTGGAACATGTGGCGGTGGGTCTTGTTGTTCCCCAATGTGACCGCCTAAATGGCCATGTCTACAACCCCCACCTCTTCCACGTCTGGGAGGCATAATCCTACATAGACACAATAAGGTATTAAGCACAACATACAATTAAAGCCCACACAACTAAAAGCTTAATGGACTCATCATAATCCCAGAGTACCTAGTGTTTAAACCTAGGCTCTAATACCATGTGTAATGCCCTGCCATGCAACCCTAGGGGAAGTTGCAAACTACTAAACAAATGCACATATTTTTTTTATTTTATTTTGTTTAAATAAAAATACATGTAATATTACAACACAAAGACAACAATCCCCTAAGGTTATGAGACAAAGAATATTTAAATCACAAATTAAAACAACATGCATGAAATGAAACATAACAACATACACTTCAATAATTAAAACACATACATTCCATACATGAGATTTTCCTTTATGACCATGAGATCCTTCATGGTTACCAATAATAGAAGTTATACAATTACAATTACATCACTCATTCCCAGAATGAGGTAAATCAATAACATGATTACTTATTACAATTTCCACCTCGATAACAATGAGCGGTAAATTAAATACAAGAGCAACTATCATAAATGAAACCAAGGTAGCAACGAGATCCCATGAGCTCTCCAACATGAAAGTCTCATCCACATGCTAAAACACCAAGACAACGGCGGCGTGCACATTCCACCTAACCGCGATACCCTAAGGCTCACCCCCAAGGAGATAGTAACAAGGATTTCAGGTCAAGTCCAACAACCTCTAAACATAGGCAACATGGACTAACCGGAAAAGGATACTAACATGACATCACATGACACAAAGGTTACAATGCTTCCAGATTTCAAATACATGAACACATCACTAATACAAACATAATGTTGACTTAGGAGAAGTGTCATCACAATGTCGCATGGGATATCCTGGCAAGTCTTCCTAGGTCCCGACCCCCATCTCGGGATATCCTGGTAACCTCTAACGACTCCCGGCCCCACATGCAAACCAATGCGGAATAAGTTATCTTTCGAAGGGACAAGATAACGATCTTGCCATTCCAGGCCTTCTCATCTCATCCCAAGTCTATACAAGCACTTGCGTCCATGAGAGAGGCAAAATTAATCTTTTTAAATGTTGGTACCACCTATACTAATTAATTGGTTTAATTTTTCACTGAATTAACCAACTTACATCGAGATCTCCTCGCACCACTTTGTGTGCCGGCCCTCAATGCAAGCCACTTCTCTAAGACAACACGAGGAACTATGCCACCACCAAAAGGGTACTCAAGTACGACCTAGGGATAATGAATCCCTGAACACGACATGAAGTAAACAAAACCCGTCCAAGATAATCAAATATAACACTGGACACAAGTACGCACTACCCATGGAAAACAAGGTTGATTGACATGTCGACAACCCCAAAACACATAAAATACGATTCAATCTGGAAGAATTACGAGATCTGACTCAAATCCAAACAAGAATAAGCAGCCCACAACGAAAGAAAGCTTGCAAACAATATAAGGTAATCTACCTTCGGATTTCGTAAATCCAATCATTCATCGCATTAGTGCATTTAAACAAATTAAATAAACTATGTTCTTGCGCAATCACATAAGGGTTTGAATGTTCGTTTGATTCTTGTTGACACAATACATACGATAAATTAAATTAATCATTCTTTGCTAAACCATAATTTTCTATAAACAATTTTTCGTCTATTCCTTACGAACATCACATTTAAAAATTAAATACTTCTTCTCTTTTCAGAAAATAAATCACATTGAAATATACATATATATTTTAAAATATATATATAATTAAATTTACATAAGAATAATATTTCCTTAAGCATTTTATTAAAATATAATATACACATATTTAAATATATATATTATATAATAATATTAAATTATTATATATAACATATATATTAAAATATTTATATAAATTATATTCTAATTAACAAAGTAAAACATTGAAATCGAATTACATATTATATGTTTCATGTTTAATAAATATAATAAATGAAATTTAAAAAAAGCGAATTCCATATTTCCTTAAGCACGCCACTTAGGGTTTCGGCCGCGCCCTGTTGTGAACAGGGATACTTCCATAAATGGAGAGGCTACACCTATGTTGGTACACGGCGTTACTCACAGTCGCCGCCGCTATCCATAGTGGTCAAGGGTTTAAACCCTCCCCCATTCACTTCACCCAGCAACTAAATCAAATCTGCCACGCGGATTTTAAACACCAAAAGAAAACGACTGGTAAAAAAAAAAACACAGTCATAAAATATGACTTCCCAGAACTCAAACGAAAATTTTGAATTTAAATAAATACATATATTTTTATATATATGTATATATATGTATAAATACATATCAACCGGTATTTATATATATACATATATATATATAAATATATATATATATATATATATATATATATATATATATATATATATATATATATATATATATATATATATATATAAATATACACAAAAACAGCTTCATAATCTGATTGAGAAAATACATTCCTTCAATACCCAAATTGGGCAAACTCTCAATCTGAGAAACAAAATGAATTTCCATTGAAACTACATAATCTAACACAATAATTTCATGATTTCTCACAAGTTAAATAGAGATTTTCCCAACAACACAAATTTTCATAAGAAACCATTTGAATCTTTCAAGTTTGTTTCAAATTTCCCATTGATAGTTTGAGGATGAATTCTGGTTCATATTGTTTTCACAAATTTTTTGAAAAACTCTTTTATTCAAGTTTGAATGGTGATTCCAACATGGGTTTTGAATCAAAATTTGAATTCCAAATCTAAATTGAACCATTTCAAACAAAATTTCTAAAATAAGATTGCATAATGAGGGAAAACATGGAACCTTTTGTTTTTCTCCAAGCTTTTTGAATCCTTCAATGGAGGTTGCACTTGTTTCCAATTTTGCTTCAACAAGTCTTTCCAATCCTTCCTTCCACCAATTTTCTTCCAAGAATCCAATCCAAGCTTGCTCTCCAAAAAATTTCAAAAATTCAAAATTCAAAAACAAAAAGAATTACCTTATGCAATTTTTCCTCCTCCAAATTGTCAAACCCCTAATTTGAGTTCACCCACCAAAAGTTATTGCTATTTTGGATATTTTCTTTTTTTTTTAAATTTAATAAACAATTTTCATTTTCCCACTTCAAATGCATAATATTTATTTAAACAAAATTCTATTTGCACCACAATGATAATTAAATTCCCTTTCTTTCACAAAATTGAATCTAACAATTACATTTTAAAAAAACATTTTTAATTTATTTTATTACAAGAGGAATGCAAGGCAATTTTCTTTTTTAATTTTTTTTTTTTGATTTGCCTCAAATTTAATAATACTAACATAATTAATTTAATTTACTTAATCAATAATTAAATCTAATCCATGATTAGATTAATTTATTGATTGAATTAAATTAACTAATTAAATAACAAGCACTCCTTTATGCATTTTGGCAATAAATTTAAATAAAGCAAACACCATTTCACTAGGAAATTTAAACACGCAAGCAAGGAGAGAAGAGACGACAAGGAAAAATAACTTATCCCAACTGACAACCCGACGACACACTATGGCTAGGGTGATGTCACGACACAGAAAACCTAGCTACTATCTCCCAATCGTTCTCCAAGGGATACGCTCAGACCTGTGGAACTAGGTGGAGTCGATGTCCTATACCTGCATCCTGCACACAATACGAGTGTTGAAACATGCATACATATATATATATATTAAAACACACCGTGAAGAGGAAATCGCGGAATCACAGGGCGCTCGCATGCGAGTGATGTGATCTCGTCCCCTTCACCAATACAATATCGCTAACTGACGCATCTAATCATCAATGATATAGTCAAAGCATAAACATCCATAATTCACATAAATGCTAATTTATTCCATAACATGAAATAATAAAACATCTGATTAAAGCACCATCACATCAAAACATAATGTTTTCATCGCTTTAACAATTAGCGGTCCAAGTAATCCAGTTTATAACCAACGTGCTAACAAAGCAAAACATACATAACAAACACTGTTTGATCAAAAGAACAAAATTGAGGGGTGTTACGTACTTAGCCCCCATTGAAAGCCACTCCCTTATCGACAACACAATAACATAATCCACAACCTAGGGGTAGATAGTGCACAAAATACGATAACAAATATCAACCATTTAGCAAAGAACAACACATCCCATTTGTAGTAACTGGGTGCTCAAATTAAATCACACAACTCGTTCATAGTAACCGGGTGTTCAAACTAATTCACACATCCCTACGGATGTCAAATACTGAATCCCAAATACGTGCACTACCCAAGGAAATTTCGAAGGCGAATAACATAAACACCAATCCTTTTCACAATTACAATTTGGAAGACTTAGATTTTCTCGACAACCAATATTCCCCCCAATACAAAATTACAAAAATACTTATAATTAAAATAAACAATCACATGCAATTAAAAACACTACTATTTAGATTTCCTAAATTCAATAGATCCATATCTCATATTAAAAATATAACATTCAAGCATAATTCCAATTAATAAATCAACAATGAAAATAACACTAAATTTTTAACTCTTAGTTTCACAACTACTCATATCATTTACTCAATTTCACAATTAAAATAATTAATCACTTCTATTTAACTACTTGTGCTTGCATGCACCTAATGTAATTATCAAACATTAAATAAATATATTTAATATGTGTGTATATATATATATAATTATATATATACATATAAATATATATATTTAGTTATAAAATCATTTATACTTTTAAAAGAAAATAATTTTATTTAAAAAAATCCATTTACTCATAATATTATTTCCTCATCCTTTTAATATATCCATTTAAAGAAATACATTTAAAAATATATAAATTTATATTTTTAATTCAAATTAAAATCTAAACATAATTAACAACATATATGAAATTATATATAAATATATTTAATTATAAATCAATTACACCTTTATAAACAACTAATAGTTTGTTGTTGTGCATGCACACTGAAAATATATATGCCATGCAAGACAGTAATTAAGCATGCAAAGGTCTAATTGAGAGCAACAAGGCACCATAATCAATTACAAAGCATGAAATTCGATGATTCTAAGTGAAGCGATCTGAGATGTAACATATTTGCATAGATAAAAGAATGCATAAGGTCGATGCCAAAAAAGATCATCATCCATAAAACCCAATAGGGCTTGCAACACAACGAAATGAGGAAGACATTGAAGGGTTTCATATGGAAACTTAAAATGAAACCAACGCCAATCAAAACCAACCAAGAGTATAGAATAGATCAAAATATAGATGGGGCAAATAGAGGAAAGGTGGTTTTGGTAGAAATTACATCCTCCATTTGATGATGACATCAAAGAAACTACAAATAAGAAGATAAAATCCCAAAAAGAAAATCAAATCACTATTATGAGCCAATCTTCAATAGCCAACAAAGAACTTCCTCTTGGGTTGACACATGCAGTGCAAGAAGTTAAGAAATGAAAATATATATGCAAAGGTGACAACTTAAGTAGAATTGACATGCTAGAATAAAAAGATAGAAAAATAATAAAAAGGTGAGACCATAGCTAAGGAGAGGTATGCAGGAGAATCTAATGCTTCCAAAAAATGTTGATTTACATAGAGCTTGCATGGAGGTAAAGGAGATCAAATAGGGGGCGACGCCATAGAGCAATTGTAGATCAAGTAAGTTTAAATAATTTTTCAATGATGTGTTTCTAGACTTCAAACAAATCAAATGTATTTCCTTAAACAAACCTATGCTATCGGGTAGATACACATGCACTAAGGATTCCCACCACGTGATTTTGCATTTAGTAAGCATGTAAAAGTTTCAAGGAAATTGAAATTAAATTTCAAGACAAATTAAGAGAGGAAGATCGACACCTCAAAGTAGAGATAGAGAATATAGAACTATAGATTACAATCAACAGTTTTCATTAATTTCAAAAAACTCATTCTAAATATATTTCTCTATGCATGTGCATGTTTAGCTGAGTAATTCTTTTCCATAGGCAGTATATTCTATTTTCAATGCAAACCAATTCAATTTTTAATAGAGAATCTAAGTATATTTTCTACAGAAGGATAAATTCTATTTCCATAGGAAGAGGTTTTCTAAGTTTAGATTTAAATTCAACAGAGGTTCTATAATTCCACTATAATTTCCTTTTGTATAATTCTATTTCAAATACTCATTTTAAACAGAGGATCTAAATTTTTTTCTATAGAGGCTCAACATTCAACATTCATGGCAATTTCTTTCAAACCAAAAGCTTCTAAAATAAAATAATTTCTCTTCTAATATTTTCCAATTTGTAATACAATAAAATTAAATATCTCTTTCAAATTAAAATTCACAAAACCATAAAGAACCTATTCTAGAAGATCTGTTGATTCAAAGATTGATGTCAAGCTTCCCTTTAATCTTCAATTACAAAAGATTCCTCCAAAAGAATTACCACTTCCTAGAGAACATAAATAATCCAGAACTAAGAATACAACAAAACTAGATTCCTAAAATTATTAGAGAGCTTCTAAGATTAACAATTTCCTCAATCCTCAAAAAAATTCTACCATTTTTCCAAAAAACTCTCCCTCTCTTTCCTGTGAAACAACTTCCTCTTTTTCTCCCCATTTCAATCAATCTCTCCGAAAATCAATTTTAAGACAAATAGAAAAAAAAACCTTCTAACTTCCAATTAACACAACAAATATCTTTTCTTTAACAACCAAGATATTTCTAAGATCTTTTCCCAATACATGCATTTGAAATTAAAAATAATTTATTTAATTCAAATCACATTTAAATCACTTATTTATTTTAATTCACAGTTAATCTAATAATTAAAATTACCTTATAACATAAATTAAATTAATTAATTAATTTATTATAAAGTTTTCACATTCATAATACAAATTAATTAAATACTTAATCATAATATATAATTTAATCCTCACAATTAAACTTTGCATGATAAATAAAATACCAAGACCGACATGAATAAAGAATATGACCAATAATCGGATTGACGACACACTGTACTAGGGTAGAGGTTTGACTAAATTAACCCATTACTATCTCCCAATCAACATTACTGTTGAGTAGTGGACATGCTCAGACATGTGAAACTAGGTGAAGTCGTTGTCCTATACCTACAAACCTATAAACAAAGCATTTTTTGTACATGTATCTAGATAAAAATTCATACACACTATGAAGAGTGAATCATGGAAATCATAGGGCACTCACAAGAAAGTGATGCAATATTGTTCTCTTCACCAATACAATGTCACATCAACTGATGAGATAAAATATCAATTAACATACAATGAACATATATAGCAATGTCATCTCAACTAAGCATCTATGCAAACATAAAGCATGTCAAACATAATCACCATGCATATAATGTATCATCACATCAATATAGTATATCATCGCTCCACTGTCAGTGATAGAATAACAATCACATAAAATATGGTCTATCAAAGAATTAGAACTGTCAGAGAAAACAATTCTTAGGTTATGATACCTATATATTCTTAGGTTAGAAAGGAGGGTACAAAGACATCGTTCCACCTGGCTTCACAGGTCTAAGCATGTCCATTTTCCCAATGGTATTGTTGATAGGGAGATAGTAACAGAGTGGCCTTGTCAAACCACAATCCCAGTCACAATGTGTCATCAGTTTGTGTCTTGTTGGTTGTTGAGTCATGTCATCTTTGATGTTTTGATAAGTTATTATCGGTGGAAATTATATGTGGAAATTAATGTTAAGTGGTTGAAAATGTTAATTTATGTATTTTAGATTAAAATTGTTATTTAATTTAATTTAATTCAATTGGTAAGGTAATTTAATCCATTGATTAAATTTATCTTATTAAATGGATAAAATAATTAATTAAATTAAAGTTGTTTTGTAAAGTGCATAGATTAATTGATTTAAATTTATTTGAAAATTAAATTGTGTTTTAAATTATTTAAAAGAAAAAATAAATTTTTAATGCATAAGAGGAAATAACTATGGTGGTTGAAAGAGATATTTTGGAGTTTTGACTAAGTGTTGAAAAATTAATGGGAAGATATTTTATTTTTGGAAAATTTGGGCTGTTAAAATAGAGAAAGATTTGGCTATGTAATTTTACATTTGGTTTGGAAGTGGATATTTTGGAAGAGGTTCTGGAAGATTGAATTTTGCAGAGAAGCTTGCTATAAATTTTTAGAAATTTCTGTAGAAAAATTGGGAAAATTTTTATAGAAAAAGTAGAAAAATTCTTAGATCCTATATAGGGAAATGAATTAAAACAATAGAAAATTCAAAATGAAAATAGAAGGAATTAGAAAACCTCTGTGAGTAAATTCTAGGAAAACTAAAAATTCTCTAATGAATTTATGCATAAATTTATATATTCTATAATATATATATATCCTTTGTATATATATATAATATATATTATTGTGCTTATGCATCAAAGAATTCCTATAAAAAAAATTATATAAAAAAATTTCTGTCAATTTTTTTGGAAATTCGCCTAAAATAGGGGAATTTATTTTTTTGAATAAAAAAAATTTAATGTGAAATTTTTTGGGGGATGGGGGAGCTACCCCCATAGCTGCCCCATCATGGGAGGTGCTGGCTATGGAGGCAACACCCAGTGTTTCCTCCACAGGCAACGACCCCCATAAGGGGGAGGCTACATAATAGTCGCCCCAATAGGGTTTGACCCTACGTTCCTTGCATAGGAGTCTATTCATTTTAAAATGTTTTTGTTTATAATATTATATATATATATATATATGTGTGTGTGTGTTTAATAATTTTATAAATATATGTATATATATTATTTTTAATATAATATATGTATATTTTATTGGCATATTTAATTAGCAAATTATTGGATATTATTTAAATAATTTGGGAATTTAAATTGATTATATATATTTAAATATATATATATATATATATATATATATATATATATAATTGTATATACATAAAGTATATAATTAGATATATATGTTTAATATATATTTATATTTAAATATAATTATCTTAAGATTGTGTTATTATAAAAGTTACAAATATTTATTTTATAATAAAATAATTTTATTTAAAAAAAATGATTTTTATCATTAGTGAAATTTAGAAAATTGAAATTAAACTCTGAGTCTTAGTTTCTTTTTTTTTAATTTATAATGGAATTATAAATCGACAGCAAGTTGAGTTATTTTTTTATGCAAGACTTCCAGATGTGTTTTCTTGAGATGATGTTATTTCTCATGTGATTTGTTATTGTTTAACTTGGGTAGTGCACGAGATTTGTTTCAGTTGGACCTGGTTATGTGAACAAGTTGTGTCATATAATTATTGTTGAGTTTGATAATTGTAATCGGTTATGTGCACTTGGTTTACCCCGGAATGTTAGTGATGATGCAGAGCATCCAGCAGGTGGAGGGCAATCTTGCATCACCCAAAACATTTCACTTTTGTTCTTGTTGTTTTCTTTTTGTAGATGTTTTTGTATTTTGGATACCCTTTTCACAAATAAGAGTTTCCAACTTTCAGAACAGTTTTTCTACTTTTTCTGCTCAACTGCTATTTTTAGCAGGTTTGCATTTGAAGTCATGGGAAGACATAAATTTATGGGAAGGTTCAGGATGGAAAAATACACAGTCTGGTGAAAGAATCAGGTCAAGATCATTCACGACTTGAAAGTTATTCAAGTTCCAATTTCTGCTTTTTGCCCTGAAAAACCTTTCGAGCTCAGTTTGAGGCACCAAACGATCCCGGAGGGGCCTGAAAATTTGCGGAAACGCCAAAGTAGTCCGCCAAAGGCCTACTTTGTAGAAAATCATCTTTTCGAGAGCTTTCCGAAAAGGTATTATCATTGAAGATCCGACGGTCGGATTAAAAGTTATGGCTGCCGGAAGTTAGTGCATATTTTAGAAATGTGCTAATTTTCAACTATGAATTCAAACTTGAATTTCAAATTGTAATTTTGGCGCCAAACCGTCAAAAATCTTATCTCGAAGGTTGTTTTTGGTTCCAAACCGAAATGGGCCTATTTAGGGGCTTGTTTCTAATTTTTGGGTAACTTTTTGGGAGAAGAAGTTTGCATGCTGCGAAAGGGGGATCTGGGTAATTTTCTGTAAGTTAGTAATTTGCATGTAATACAGAGCTTGGGGATTTGAGATCCTCTGCATGTAAGAAGTTCAATATTTATGAATAAAATATTATTCTCTGTTTTGTGAGTGTATTTCTATGTCTTGGGTTTGCTCCCTCGTTAGGTAATAGGTATAAGTCAATATATTTATGCAATCACTCCTATGTTAATCTACAATTGGTCCCATGTTAATGGTTGTAACGACAAATATGCATAGAGATAACCAAAAAGACAAATGCGGGGTGATAAAATTACTAACCCTAACCATATTTTTTTACCAAAGAAAGGCCAAAGATGCATAGAGATAACAACAAACAATAAACAAGGGACAAAAAAATTACTAGCGGTAACCATATTTTTTTGACAAAAGAAAGAAGATTTGAGTGTACAAAACCATAACGCCAAACACACATGTAAAACGACTTACAGATTCCGCATAACAGTAGTTTTTACATAAACAATAAATAAATCATTTATGCAAAACACCCATGTAAAACGACTTACAGATTGTACAGAACAACAGTTTCAAAACCCTCTAATCTCTTATAAAACGGAGCCAATGCCATCAATTTGTACAATAGTCTCCTATAAAATGAACCATAGAACCGAAGCTGACGATTTTTAGAATAGTCTGTTATCAAACCAACACCACAATCACTCTTTCGACAATGCAACTCAATCAATATATTTTCTCCCACATTTCCAATTTTACTTTCCCACACTACAACACCATGTAAAATGACTTACAGCTTCTGGAGAACAACAGTTTTAACATAAAAAATCAATAAATCATCTATGCAAAACACCCATGTAAAACGACTTACAGATTGCAGAGAACAATAGTTTGAAAACCCTCCAATCTGTTATGAAACCAACCACGAAAATACTTTGCTATGAAACCAACACCGCAATGGTTGGTTCGACAATACAACTTAAACAAAGTATACTTTCCCACACTGCAACACTCAATATTGCATTTACTTCGTCCGCTCACATTTACTCCGCCTGCCCCCATCGTACAACAATGACAAAATGATTAAACATTCCCGCGAGCAAACACTTACAGTTCAGCTTCCGTGTATCGAGGACACCAACTCCACCACCGCCAACCCACGTAATTCCCAAGCTTCACGTCACCACCAAAAAACCTGGTCAAATCGCCGCTGACCGGGACATCTCCGGCGCCGACAAATCCAATTCCTGACTGGACTAACGAAATTCAGAGCAGAAACTTCAAACAAAATAGCCTATGACTAATAAAAGAGCCAACATTTTACAGAAGCCTTTTTGTTCAGAAAAATAAAGCAGTGTCCCTAAGTAGCGCTGGTAGAGTTCACACGAGCGTTTTTGTTCAGAAAAATTAAGCAGTGTCCGTGACGACGGCTCTATGGGGGAGCCGACATTTTACAGGTGTATTTTTTCCTAACTGGTTTCCATTACGCATGAAAAGGAAGTTCAAACCTCGTAAACAAATATTCTTCAGCGTGACCCATTATTCTTCTTTTTATCACATAGTGGGAATAAATAATCGCTTGCCTGTCAATTTCATACAACTCCCATGAAATCTGCTTAATTACTTTAATAGTATCAGGGGCCTTTCGATATTGAATGATTTTGCAGTTGATAGGACTAGAGAATTATCCAAGCAATCACATATGGCATTTAAGAACATGCACACCAATTTAGGTGGGTGTTTTCAACAGATTTGTTTATTAAGAAAAATGGATTATCTGCAACACTGGAATGGGTTTACAGATCGACATCAAGTTTGTTTGCATGCAATATTAAAGAACAAAAGCCAGCAATTCAGAGCTTCTTCCTCAGGCAATCCATGTTTCTGTGAACTACCAGAAAGTGGCATGCAATTTGCAGGCTTTGGGGTCTCTAATAGTGTTCAAAGGACCCTGAAATCCTTTGAAATACAAGAGATTCCATATGGGAGTGACGATGATGCTTTGAAGAGGATGCAGAGTGATCTGATTGGGTCTCCTCTGGATGGTAATGTTATGGAAGAATTATCTGTTCAAAGCTGGATTCAAGAGCTTAGTGGCTCTGACAATATGAAGTTTCTTGACAGGGGGATTGCACGAACGTCAAAGAATGCTTTGACAGAGAGAAACAAGAGAAGAAAGCTAAATAATAACTTGTGTATGCTTCGCTCCGTTGTTCCAAATGTCAGCAAGGTATAAATATATGTCATATTCATACATTCATCACTTGTTAGGTAAAAACTCTTTCAAAAGCTAATTTCCAAAGTATATAATATCCAATTTGACAATATAATTTTTTATCATCTAGTTCTTGGATTATATTATCTGATCTGATCTATCATTTCTAATTTATGATTATCTAATTCTATTAATGGATCATAGAATATGATTAAAACAATGATGATAAAAGTTTAACATAGTTCATTGCTTGCTTTCTTTTCTATTGCCATGATTATATGTTTCTTAAAGCTTTGAGTGTTTGGAATATATACATGTAAGCAGATGGACAAGGCTTCTACTCTGAGAGATGCCATTAAATATATTCGTGATCTGAAGAAACGAGTAGAAAGTTTGAAGGCTGAGATCCATACTTTTGAATCTACAAACAGTGGAGATGTTGAGAAAAACTCATTTGAGAAGGCTGACAGAGAGGAGACACAGGAAACAAGCTTAAAGAACGGATTAATAGAAGTATGTAGCTCTTGCTGAATCCCATGCCTAATTCTTTTTCCACCTTTAAGTTTTATTAAGCATGGATTCAAAAAAGCAATGAAAAGTTATATCAGCAAAAGGTTGAAGACATTTCAGACAGCTAGAATATTTCTGGTACCAATCAACATAATAATCTTAGAAAGCAGGGAAACTATTTCGTATTTTGAAGGCGAGCCCTAATAAGAATCTCTGTTGTTTTTCTATTCGTGTTTCAATAGCTATTAAGAAAAGTAAATTTGGGGTGTGACATATTCGCATGAAATGGAGGGCCCTCTGCTTACTATTAAATTGACTGTATTTGGGCTCCTAACAGTCAAAAAGGAAACAAAGTTAGGTTGGATTAAGTATATACTTATTTGAATTAAAGTGATGATAATAAGTCTAATCACTTTAAATGTTGTGAAAGATTAGATTGGTTTTTAAGATTTATGAAAATGCATTTGTTTAGTTAAATTTTTATTGTTGTTTAAATATCTATTAATACATAGTAAAATTGAGAAGTGATATATTTGAATGGAATGGAGGGTTATGTGTTTATCTTTAATTAGTATATTTGGAGGCCCATGTGCTTAACTTTAGTTAGTATATTTGGGCTCCAAGTACATGAAAAAGAAAAAAAGTTAGGTTGGTCCAAATACATGTTAATCACAATTAAAGAATGAGGATGATGACAATAATTAAATGACTTTTGTTGTTGAAAGATATTAATTGATTTGTACGATTTATTAAAATACATTGTTTAACTAAATTTTATTGTTGTCTAAATAGCTATTGACAAAAAAATTTTGAAAAGTGATATATTCATATGGAATGGAGGGCCATGGACTTATCGTAAAATTATTGTATTTAGATTATTGAATTTAGACTCCTAATAGATAGAAAGGAAACAAACCTAGCTTGAACCATGTACATATCTATTATAGTTAAAGGTGAGTGAGGATAATAATTAACATGACTTTGAATGATGCAAAATATTAGATAGGTATGTAAGATTTATTAAAATGTGTTGTTTAGTTAAAATATGTATATATGCATGTATTTATTTATATATGTATGTATGCATTTATTAGATCTATGAATTAATTTAAAATTCTCATTTATTGTAATGGATTGAACGTTATTTAATTTTGAAGTGATTCTTCTATCAAATTTGTGTTTTACAAGTTCTTTATTTTTGTTAGTATAATTGTAAGAGAAATCGATGGTTATTTAATTTCTCAATGATTTTGTTAGAAAATTATGTATATTTTTAAATTTTCTCTATTATTGTAATAATTTTAATTATATATACTTCATAAGAACAAATTCCTATAAAATATTGAATTGTATTTATTTTTTGAATGATTTTGCAATAAAATGTATATTTTTGAGTTTATTTTATTGTTGTAATCCTTTTAAGTATATATACACTTAATAACTCTTTATAATTGAAAGGTTTATTCTTTTCATTATTTTTCAGTATATTGAAGATTGTTATTTTCTCCTTGATCCTTTGTTTCATTATAGTTATCTTAAGTTTCACAATAAAATAAAAGCTATATGTGTAATAATGAAAATTACATACTATGCCAATTCTTCTTTAGTTTTAGGCTCATTTTGATGGAATGCCTTAATACAGTCACATATTGTAAAATATCACAATCTTGTGTGAAATTGTATTCATTATTTGATCCTTCACATATCCCACCTTTGCTTGTTTTCACATATTCAACCTTATCTCATCTACTTATACACATATTTGTATACATTTTCTATTTGTTATCCCCTCGATGTATATCCATTCATTCCATGTATAAAATTTAACCTTACCTTATGTTGGGTTAATTTTGTAACATGGGATCGATCTTACATTACACAAAATTGGTCCATAAAGTTTCATTTTGAAATTCAAAATTTTCCAACTCTTAGTTATTCCATTCCTACCATGAGTTGACTTAGTAAATGTTTCTCATGATTTATTACTATGTAGTGGTATTGAAATCCACTATATAATCATTCATCATTTATTTCTATTCATTATTATTAAATTTATATTTAATCATTATTAGATAATAATTCAAATATTATACACATTAAGAGAAGAAAATTTCTAGGAATATTTTCATTTGTAGTATTAAAAGGAATCTACTCTCATACCACTATTATATAGAATTTAAGACTAAATAATTATCTCTACTCAATTTTATAACTATAAAGCTAGCATATTCAAGGGGTTTCATTTAGGATAACATGACACTCATATTCTAATGATATCCTTAGGTTATTTTTTACATATTGTGAGAGCATGTAAATTAGGGAAGAATGTACTTTAATGTAACATAGTTTTTTAAATTCTACAATGCATAAAATTACATCTATACATAATAGATCATCTTTATGTATAAAACCATATTCACCTTATGTTGGGCTGCTCTTGTAGGTGTAGATTTGATCTAAAATAAAGTTGATCTATAATATTTTGATATTTGGGATGAATTTACATACAAACAAAATCAATTTGTAGGTTGAGAAACCTAAATTTCATAGCTACACGAAAGTTATTTCATCTCCATGAATCTTATAGCTAATAATTTTATCCATTTTACATTCAATAAAATAACAAGTAAAAATATATTGATTTATAAACCAATTTCATTATTATATTAATATAAGCTAATTTACATTGTGGTGTAGAATTTTTCTAGATTTAACTAAGTCAATTGTATTTCCTTAATAGTAAGACAGTTAAGGGTAATAAATAACCTTGACAATTAATTAAAATAGTCTATGCATTATTCCTTTCACACACACCCAAAGCTTCTATTGCTAAAATATGGAAACCCCTTTTTTTTGTTTTAGTTTCCTCAATTTATTTTTCGTCCCCTTGGTCTTGAAGAGTGTTATTACTAGGTTACAAAGTAGAGACCAAAAGCTATCACAAGCTACCATGTAGGACTTGTGGAACCTAAAGTCAAAGATGAAGATGGATTAAAAGATACCTTATAATGGTCACGTCTTCTAGGAGAAAAATAAAATATATATGTATGTAATAGATATAGGAGCTAGGAAAATAGATGAGATAAGAGAGTAGTAAATAAGAATGTGAAGATAGGATATAATATAATGCATAGGAAAGACTAAGACTTGTCATTGTACCTATCATATGAATATATATATTTATATTGGGTTATAATGACTGATCTGTACATGTGTTATGAATGGATTTTTTTCATATTTAAGTTGAATATGAAATCAATTTAGATATATTTTTATTACCACAAACACTCTTTTCTCCCATTGTATCCTATATGGAATAAACTAACTAAATAAGGGATATCATTGTACAAATATTTGGATTGCTATTCCCCATTTCCTCTTGCCTATATTGGTTCTATTATTTGAACCCTGGAGTTATTTATGAAGAAAATATAGGGTAAATAAAAACATAGTATCAATTTAAAATAGGATTATAACAACACAAAAATTTCTTTTGCAAATACAAATCTTAGGTACTACCCTTGTGAGAGCTATTTTTTGTTGAAATCACATATTTTATGAAAATATAATAATTTAAGCCTTGAAAAGTTTCATTTAAAGGATTCCAATTGAATATGGTTTGATAAAACCACCTTAAATCAAACCCTCTTGGATGGAACCTCGCTAGCTTTAAACCATACCTATAACGGAGTGTCCTTTACACCTATCAAAATGTTGATAAAAAGCCACTTTTGATTTACGTTTTGGGGGATCAAATGAATTCATTTAAAATTTACTTTTTGTAAGTATGTAGTCCTCATTATAAGCTTCCAAAAAATTATAATTTTAAATAAATTTAATTTTATTATTATATTTATTTTTTTATTTCTTGTGAATGTAGGTTTTCACAGAAAATCAAGTTGTTTCATCTATACATGTGGAAAAATATCATATTATGATGTTTTTTTTTGAAAAATATCAATGCACTAGATATTGATGTCCCTGATCCAAAAAAATAAATAAAATTGAATTTTGATACATATATAACAAAAGTTATGTTTTAGCTAGTAAATCATGTCTAAATTGTAATTGGTTTGAGTTTGAAACATAATTAAAAAAAAAAAAATTCAATGAAATGCTATGAAACCAATTCCATGCACTAGATATCATATTTACAAATCTAAATTAAAAAAAAAAAATATTATGTGTTAGCCAGTAACATCACTCTTTAAAAATGGTGTTTACTATTAAAAAATACTTTTTGAAGGAGATGGGAAAAGAAGTGCAATCTGATTCCAATAATTTTGAAAAAAAAATAAAATAGAATCAACAGACAAAATATAACAAATCACTTGTTTGCATCATCTTCAAATTCCTCATGGTTTAGCCACTATAGGTGCCTGAAAGTGAAGATTTAGTTAAAAAAAATCAGTTCAATGTCCATTTTGGCCAAAAATTGTAAACCAATATTGTGGGATCACCCCAGTTTAGGAACCATAGGGATGACAATTGGAAGTGGGAGAGGAATTTAAAATTATTTCTAAAAATATTTGGTTGTTTAAAATTTAAACTAACCATGTGGTAAATAAGGATTAATAGAAATCTAGATTAGGAAAAATGGTGGAAAAAGGAGATAACAAAAGGAAAGTTGAGATTATTGAAAGAATTAAGTTGGAAATGGAAATGAATGTAGAAGAAATAATGTTGAAAAAAATATAGGATCAAAAAGAAAGAAACCATATAATAATGGGAGAATAGGAAAGGAAACAAAGAGAATAGGATAAAGAGACAATGGTTTGAAATATGTACAAAAAGAAAGAAGGAGATATCACAAATAAGATCTAGCATGGATATAATAAGTCTAATTAAATATAAAATATAAAGGGATAAACTAAGGATTATGGAAAAACTAGAACGGATTTAGGGAAAGAAGTCACAATAATTATAATACCACCCATAACTACAACATTGACTACTTATATGGATTAGGAAAACATTCAATTAAGGATAGATAAGGATTGGGTATCAGTGGTTATCACTATACAAAATATTTGAACAATAATAGTTTACATGGAATAATTAGATGAGTTGGTAACCAAGAGTGTTCTAAAATATATGAGAGAATATGATAGAAAATAAATTAGATCCTAAGTATTTAATTACATATTGTTAGAGTGAATAACCCAGGAGAAACATTTGCCAATAAACCTTCACAAATGAGCGAGAGAAGCACATGGGCTATTTCACCAAAGAAAATAAAATGAATGAGATGATTAATTTACATATTGTATAGGCTCTTAAAGCTGTGAAAAAGGTGACGGGTGGGAAAACTACCCACATGGGAAAAAACCACCCATGAGATTAAATGCAAAATTAAGCCTAAGTTAAAACTTAAGACTATACTAACACCCCCCCTTAAGTGACAACTTAGGGAGAATGAAGATGAAAATTTAAAAAAATGCAATATGGGTCCTGGCTACACAGCCATGTTAGGTACCCATTTACATCTACAAAAAACAATCTCTCACAACTGGAGAAAAGGAGAAAAACCCCTCTCCAAAAAAGAGAAAAAAAAACAAAAATGATGCATGGATGGAGGACTCAATCACACAAATAAGGGTCCCAGATACACAACCATGTTAGGTACCCATTTACGACTACAAAAAAGAAATCTCTCACAACTAGAGAAAAGGACAAAAACCATGTGGGAAAAAACCCCTCTCCAAAAGAGAGAAAAGAAAAGAAAAATTATGCATGATGGAGGACTCAATCACAGTCCCCAAGGACTACATACATCATATATATACAATCAATTTCCCCTTCATAAGAGGGAAAAAGAGAGACTATATAGCCCCCCAAAAATGTGTAATCACTTGGAAATATTGTAAGTGCATGAAGACAAAACATAATCTAGTGTTGACAAACAACTTGTCTCCCTTTCAGAAGAAACAAAACCAAATACAAATGCAGGTATGCTTCCCATTCTAGATAGGAATTAAAATAAAGACGCATGAAAATGTATGATGATGTCTCTGAAATATTCTCATGTGTCACCAATACCTTGAAGATGATGCCACGAACCAATTAGGAACATGCCTAATCACAATAGAAGGTGGCAAACAACATACCATTGGAAACTAATTCTGAACAATATCCAAAGACTAAGATGGTTTGACAACAGTTGTGCAATAACTATCATCAAAGAGGAGAGATAACCCCTTAAATGTGTCCTCTAAATCTGAAATATGTTATTCTTCAAACAAGGAGCCAATGTCTGACAACTATGAATCCCAATCAGGAAGACAATGAGATACTGGTTGTGATGAATTATTGGACGTACTCAATGAATCACCAACACAAGATGAATGGTCTTGACAAACATGAATGATAGGAGCCTCAACTAATGACTTTGCACAATGAATCACTAAAGGTGAAGGTACATCAACTATCCTTGATGGAGAAGGAGCATCTAAAGAACCCTTTTCATCCTCATTTGAAGATTCAAAGTATTCCAAAACTTCAAACCTAGTTAATGAACCTAGATTATAAAAAAGAAGTCCTGGAGAAGGTCTTTCATGACCTCGAGGTGGATCATGAATGGGCTTCTGAGCATTAGGTCGATAACATGGAGTATCTAAAGCTAATGATTGATTTTGAGGTGTCTACCCTTGAGCTAGATTCTGAGAGATTCAAGCCTTTGTTCCACTAGAAAATTAAATAAGGAGCTAGTGACACCCTATCACCAGACTTTATGGATTTTCTTGCAAGAGCTTTTGTCTGGATGAAGTAGATGATTGAGGCTACCTCAAATTATACAAAGAATCATCAAGAAATCATTGAGAGAATCAAGAGGATGTCCTTCTAGATCATCAACTCTGAGCTCTCTGAAGAAAAGAAGCTTATATCCATGTTAAGCAAGTTCATCGAATATGAAAATGCTTAGAAAGTGGCTAAAAAACCCATCATAGATGATGAATTTCTATCAAAATAGCTAGAAAGGATGGCAGCCACTATAGGAAAAAATTGCTACAGTGCCAAGGTCACTAGAGGATAAAATAGGGAAAATACAAGAATGTACTTTATATTGTTATATAATTGGAGGTAGGTGAAACCCTAATGTAAAATGAATCTGAGCCACACACTAAAAATGAATCTTTTCCATCCATTTTTATTTTGGAAAATTATAAATAGGGGGTCTCCTCTCATTTGCAAAGGGAGAGTTGAGTTGTTGTTTAAAGGCATGTTGTATAAAATTAATGAGAATAGCATTGTTTGATGGATTTTTGTGTTTTCTTCTCATGTGTGCATGATTCATTCTCCCAATCTTAGATTTTAGCTTTGTTGTTCTAGTTTTAGGTTGCTTTTAGTTGTTAGTATATGCTACACTTTAATGGTGAAGAATGATATATGGTGTTGATATCTTCCTTGCTCATACTTTTTGCTTTCTATTGATAATAAACAACTATGTAAAGTTAGTCAGAGCATTATTTAATTGTTGCAATTAATTTCGTCTATTGTTCATGCTCAATGGTGAATGGATGGTTGAAAATCTATAGACCTTAGAAGATTACACTAGTTTCATGAGACTGTAGGTTGATCTTGGTTAATTGGAACTTAGTTTTAGGAAGGTTGTCCACTGTTGCATCCTCCATTATTACTTTTCAACATTAGTTGTAGGTCTAGGAAACTTCTTATCCCTTTTCCCTTTTGAATTTTCTTTGAAAATTGAAGTAAGACAAAGTTCTAGCATTATCCCAAAGCCAAATTTGATGAGCAAAGAGGGGTTTTAAACTACTTTCCTAAACTTTCAATAGTTATTCTTCGTCTCCAAAATTCACACAACTCCTTTTTCAAATCCAATTCCCTCCTTGCTTAGTCAACCATAAATTCCCTTTGTGATTACCAACTGAACAGTTCCAAGCATTGTTATTCCTTGACACCTGAGAGACCTTGGGGTGATTTTCTGAAACTTAGTTGCAAAAAATTCCTTTCAAGAGAGGTAGCATTCTTGTGTGTTGCATGTGTTGAGAAGGTGCAGAAACACCCATCAACAAGACCTCCAGTTGAAACCTCCAGAAGATCGGGTTCAAACTATGGTGGTGCCATCAATAGAGAATGTAAAGTAAAAAATGAGATGTGGAAAATGTTTTTCCTGCAAGTTAGATTAGGGTTTCTTTTCTTTTCTCAAGGAAAAATACCTAAAATCTTTGTCGATAAGTGATTATAATCACTTTATTTTATAATTTTTTTACCATATTTAATATTTAGGGTTTTCCATGTATTAAAATTCTCCTCATGTTGTTGGAATAGACTTATGCAAATACTAGAGTGTAAGAAAATACTCAAGGTAATATTTTATAAATTACCTTGATGTTTGCTTTACTTCTAGTATATGTTTAATTTGTTTACCCTTGCTCGATTCATGAGAATTTCTAATTGAAGTGTACACTGGAGTTTTGTTTTCATGCATTGAGGAGTGAAGCTGGAGTGATTCATGCACCTAAAGATTCAAATATGTTCTTTGATATAAGGTCAAACTGGAGTGGTTTTGAATTCCACTTGGGTCAAATTGATCATGAGGTAGAGTTTACATCATTTGTGGGCCTCCTTTTTAGGAATTTTCTATTTTTCTCATGGATCATTAGGGAGGAGATATTTTTAGTTGTAGTGAACTGCAAGTGCCACCTCTTGTCACTTAGGGACTCTTTTTGGTATATAGGAGAAAAGACTTAGGTTTTTTCTCAATTCTTTCCTTTTTGCTCTCTTTTCCATTACAGAGAGAAGCTTTTGGAACTCATTTTTACAGATTTATATAGAACAATAGGTTTTACAGGTTACATCTTTGTCATTTTGGTAGCATTTTACTTTCATTACTTAAAATATCTATATTTTACCTTCTCATATATGTGTATATGCCTTAATAAATGATTTGGATGATTTTTTATTTTTTTTTAAACAATCAAGGCATTTAATCTTGTCTCATTCATTGTTGCAAACACACAAATGCAATTGAAATTTCATGTCTTAGGTTGTACAAATAGTTATCTTGCCTTTCAAGTTGTGAAACATAGCTTTCCTGCTAAGAGACAGATCATTGAGCCTCCCTTTAAAATACTTATGTGATAAAATTATCATTCATCGAGTAGTGTGAAGAAATCTTTAAAGTAGTAATTATGAATCAGTCTTCCCTTTTAATATCATTTTTAGTGCAATCACCTCCTAGAGTTAGTTTTCATTTTAAAATCAGTCATCTTTCTTACCTTTTTCCTTCAAAATTCATTAGTCTCTAGGACAATCAAAAAGGGAACCAACCCATAATCTAGAGATTCATCTTTTCTATAAGCATACGCACAGGCTCAAAGGTGTTTCCATGTTTGACAAGATTGTTGAGCATTTAAACTTAGCATCCAGGTGCAATCTCCATGAAAAAAAAGAGTGTTATAATGAGAAATCCATCTCAATACAATGGAAAAATCCACCAAAACATCACCAACACCTTCATAGTCATTTTAAATAATTATAGACACCTTCTGTTCATTGCATTCAATAATATAACACATGAAATATCACACTACACTACACTAATTCACACCTTAAAACTTTTTAATTCTAAACATTTGCATCTCTCACACCTATCTCATCTTCCCTCAAAACTCAACACATATTTATACCACCTTCAACCTTGAAAACAATCTCTAAGGTCAGCTATGGACCTCAATAAAACAAATTCAAATTAGGTTGGCACTAAAACATTCCCGTGGTCAAAAAGAATGGAGGTGGACCACATCACACCTTAGCTATGATCTAAATCCACTCATACACACCATACCATGCTTCTACAATTACCTAAGCAACTTTACAATTAGTGTAAATACCCAGGTCAGCCAAACCTATGTTAACACCATTAAAACTTAAGTACACGCTTCCTCAAATCTAAAGATGACTCACAAACACCACATAACTTTTGAACACGATCTAGAATATTCCAAAAAGACCCTGAAATCCAATAGATTCCTTTGCAACAACTTTCACTTGAAGAATGTACACACCCAATATACTCAAATAATTATGTCATACACTACAATACAAGGAACTGACTTCCAAAGAACGAAACCATGAACAAATTCAACTAAAGAAAGATATAAATACTATCAACACACTTTTATATTTGCAAGACCTGAAAGCACTCTTTAGAGAAATGCGGAGAAAAAACATTTATCCCAAACACCTCTACAATACACAATTTACCCATTGGTGAACACACTTTTCTTTGCACAATGATCCAGCACACCAAAATCTAAATGAAACACCTTTGAACACTTCTAATGAACATATCCGAACTACACAAGTAGATCTTCAACCTAGAAGAAAATTGGAGCCAACTTAGAACACTACTCTGCAACACAGAACACCATAGCAATGTGCACTATTTCCTCTTTTTATTCAATTTTCTAAAAAGCACTAGAGACACATCCTCAACATCTTCATCACTTCCAATCAACCACCAAGCCAACTACAACATAGCAACTCAACCATACATCCATGGATAGAAGCTTATCAAAGAAACACTAGAGGTTGACATCAATAACTTACTAATGACAACATAATGAAACTAGTAAAAGCATCATCAGAGACAACACCAACTCAATATCAAGTACTCACATGCTTGCAATAATCTCTTACTCATACAATTGACATCAATGACAACACCAAAGCTTGTTGACATTAATGACAACACCAACTGCACATACTTGTAACAATATTTTCTACATAATTTAACCTTAAAACATATTGGAAGATGATGATTTAATTTTAAAATATAATAAAAATTGTAATTACCATAATTTAGGAGCACCCATCCAAAAAAAGTATACTGAGACCTCTCACCCTCCATCATTAATTACTACATATTAAAAAAACTAAAAAGACCATTAACATTTGCATCACATATAATTTATTATATAATAATATTTTTTTATGGAAACAATTAGATTAAGGTATTGAGATCTATGTCATTATATAGAAGATTACAACATCTATGCCATGTGGTGCAGAGCGTTTGAAGTTTGTTGTGCCCTTGGTTGGTGAGGATGTGGCTGTGGGTGTGGTTCAGGCTTCTTTGAACTCTTTTGGAGGGGGGTGTCCATCCCCAGCCTTCTTTTGTTGATGTTGTGAAGTCCAAGAGGATTAGGGAGGGCTCTGTGCATCCTTGTGTAGTCAATGCTCCTATTGTCTCCCTTGGTAAGGAAATTGATGATAATATTGCTTTTTACTCTAAAAATGCTCTTATTTGTATATTTTGTCATTTGTGGCTTTCCCTCCCTAATTTGCATCTTTGGATCACCAACCATTGGTCTCCTCTAGTTGACGTTCAATGGAATTTACCCTTCTACAAGGGTTTTTTGGTTGTGGATTTCAACCCTCCTGAAGATAGACAGGCTATTCTTGACTATGGCTTGTGGGTTTGGGGTTCTCATCCCCTCTCTATTAGACCTTGGGTTTATTCTTTTAATCCTTTGAATGAACCCTTAGATGTTTTTCCTATTTGGGTAAGATTTCCTTATCTTCCCTTATAGTTCTGGTGCTCCTCTACCTGTGAGGGCATTGGTAATGCTATTGGTAGGTTCTTGAGAGTGGATAAGGCTTCCAAGAATTTTACTCATACCTCCTTTGCTAGGATCCTAGTGGAGGTTGATCTTTCGAAGGCTCTACTTGTTGGGGTAGTTTTGCAGGTTAATGATTGGTCATGGACTCAAATGGTGGATTATGAGGGTCTTCCATTTCATTGCAGACATAGTTTTTTGTTGGTCACTTGGCCCGTGATTGTCCTCGTGGCTCCCGCACTATTTCCTCTTCTACTTGGTGGAAGAACTCACTTCGTGAGCACCAAACAGTACACCCTAATGCTGATTTTGCTTCTTCGGATGAAGACTCAAGGTCTCCTTCTCCTTCTGGGAGAAAAAATAATTTTAACAATACTTATATTGCCCCTGCAAACTCTCCTTTACAGGTTCTTTTTGGGTCACATAAATCAGCTACTGTGGATGTTGCGCTTCCTAAGGATACAACAAAACGATCTCTAATTCCTAATGTTGTTAATATTGCTTCTTCGGATGCCCCTATTTTGGAAAGTGATGTTGTGAATCCTTTGATTTTAGGCTTGGTTTCAAATGCTTCACCTGAAGTATTAGTTGTTCCTCTTGTCTGCTACTCTGGTCGGAAGTTTTCTCCCACTATCCAAAATTTCTCAATTTCAGTTTTTGATTCTCCTTGGACAACGATTCACAGAAAGAAGAGGCATTCTTCTAAGAAAGTTACAGTTTCATTTAACTCGCCTTCTGAGGCTTTGCTTGGTTCAAGTGTTGCTCCTTGAATAGTCTCTCATTGGTTGTTATTTGTGACTGATCTTGTGTTGATAGTTGTTTCTCTCTGTTTGGTTGTGTTATACCAGTCTATTTTGTTGAGCTGTCTGGCTCTGTTTTTTCCATTTTGTAAGGGTCGGGGCCCTTCCCTGCTTATCTAATAAAAAACATTATGGGGAAACACACAATTAAGCGATTTTTTTTTTCTTTTGACTAGACTACCATAAGTAGAGGATTCTAGTTCATCAAAGTCACCATGGATCAAATTTGGTCCATGACACAATTAAGGATGCAACCAAATAGACTGCATCCTTTCAATATAACTATTTATTTTTACTATTAATAACCATATAAAATGGTTTTTATTAATCAAAAAATATAAAAAAGACATTTTAATAGAAAAAAACAAACCTGGAAATATTGAATATCAGGACAAAATAAATAAAAGAGCCAACATTTTACACAAGCCTTTTCGTTCAGAAAAATAAAGTAGTGTCCGTAAATACGGCTGGTGAAGTTCACGCGAACATTTTTGTTCAGAAAAATAAAGCGGTGTCCGTAACGACGGCTCTAGGAGGAGCCAACATTTTACACGTGTAGCTTTTCCTGACTCGTTTCCATTACCCATGAAAGGGAAATTCAAACCTCGTAAACAAATATTCTTCAGCGTGACCCATTATTCTTCTTTTTATCACATAGTGAGAATAAATAATCGCTTGCCTGTCAATTTCATACAACTCCCATGAAATCTGCTTAATTACTTTAATAGTATGATGGGCCTTTGGATATTGAATAATTTTGTAGTTGATATGACTAGAGAATTATCCAAGAAATCATATATGGCATTTAAGAACATGCACACCAATTTAGGTGGGTGTTTTCAACAGATTTTTTCATTGAGAGAAATGGATTCTCTGCAACACTGGAATGGGTTTACAGATCTACATCGAGTTTATTTGCAAGCAATATTAAAGAACAAAAGCCAGCAATTCAGCGCTTCTTCCTCAGGCAATCCATGTTTCTGTGAACGACCAGAAAGTGGCATGCAATTTGCAGGCTTTGGGGTCTCTAACAGTGACCAAAGGAGCCTGAAATCCATTGAAATACCAGAGATTCCATATGGGAGTGAAGATGATGCCTTGAAGAGGATGCAGAGTAATCTGACTGAGTCTCCTCTTGATGCTAATGTTATGGAAGAATTATCTGTTCAAGGCTGGATTCAAGAGCTTAGTGGCTTTGACAATATAAAGTTTCTCGACAGTGGGAATACACGAAAGAATGCTTTGACAGAGAGAAACAAGAGGAGAAAGCTAAATACTAGCTTGTGTATGCTTCGCTCTGTTGTTCCAAATATCAGCAAGGTACAAATATATGCCATATTCATACATTCATTACTTGTTAGTAAAACAATGATGATAAAAGTTTAACATAATTTGCTTTCTTTTCTATGGCCATCATTATAAGTTTCTTTAAGCTTTGAGTGTTTGGAATATATGCATGTAAGCAGATGGACAAGGCTTCTACTCTGAGGGACGCCGTTAAATATATTCGTCATCTGAAGAAACGAGTAGAAAGTTTGAAGGCTGAGATCCATGCTTTTGAATCTACAAATAGCGGAGAAGTTTGGAAAAGTTCATTTGAGAAGGCTGACAGAGAGGAGACACAGGAAACAAGGTTCAAGAAAAGGATTAATGGAAGCATGTAGCTCTTGCTGAATCCCATGCCTTATTCTTTTTCCACCTTTTGAGTTTTAAGCATGGATTCGGAAAAACAGTGAAAAGTAATATCAGTAAAAGGTTGAAGACATTTTAGGCAGCTATAATCTTTTTGGTACCAGTCAACATAATAATCTTAGAAAGTAGGCAAACTATTTTGTATTTTGAAGGGGAGCCCTAAAAAGAATCTCTGCTTTTTTTATATTGGTGCCTAAACGACTATTAAGAAAAACTAAATTTTGATTGTGACATTCGCATGAAATGGAGGGCCCTCGGCTTGTTCTTCAAATGACTATTTGGGCTCCAACATTGGGCTCCTAACAGGCCAAAAGGAAACACAGGTTCGATTAAGTCTAGAATTATTTGAATTAAAGTGATGATAATAATTGCCATCACTTTAAATCTTGTGAAAGATTGGGTTGGTTTTAGAGATTTATCAAAACGTATTTTTTGGTTAAGTTTTTATTGTTGTTTAAATAATTATTAATAAAAATTAAATTTAGATGGTATATTTGAATTGAATGGATAGTATCGTGTTTATTTTCAATGATTATATTTGGGTCTATAGTACATTGAAAAGAAACAAGGTTAAATTGGATCAAGTATGTTTCTATTCAAATTAAAGAGTGACAATGATGACAAAATAAAATGACTTTTATTGTTCCAAGTGATTAAATTGATTTATTCTTGTATAAATAACTATTAAAAAACACTTAAATTGAAAAATGATATATTCATATAGAATGGAGTGCGGCCATTGACATATTGTTGAAATTATTAGATTTTGACTCCTAATAGATGGAAAGGAAACAAAGCTAGGTTGGACCATGTACATATCTATTAGAATTAAAGAAGAGTGGGGATAATAATTAACATGACTTTTAGTGATGCAAAAAAATTGATAGTTATTTAAGATTTCTTAAAATGTATCTATTTAGTTAAAATATGTATATATGATGTATGCATTTATGTATGCATGTATGTATTAGGATTATGAATTAATTTAATTTTTCATTTATTATAAAGAATTGAAGGATATTTATTTTCTAATGATTTTCAGGTATGAAATATGTATCTTAAAAGTTTTTTTTAGTATAATTCTATTGATGATTCTTTATTTTTTAATTGTTCTTTATTGAATGATGTATATTAAAATGTTATTTTTACTATTATAATAATTGCAAGTACATATACTATTAGAATTTAGGAGATCTAGGAGATAAAGAGACAAGGACAATGAACAATATGCAATATTGTATTTAGTTGACACAAGTTACATTGAGTACAAAGCCTTGCTTATACAGGCAAGGATAATGCAATACACCTATGAGGTGAATTGACAAGTGCCCCATGAAGTGGCACAAGGAAGTAGAAAAGTGTCCTATAGGTGTCAACCTTAGGAACACTTGGAGTGCGCAAACCAACAACCTCTATGACCAAGTCATCAACCTTGTGTGCCAAGTGTTGAGTGACCTTTGAGGTGAGATATAAGGTCTTCCAAGCTCAAAAGGTGTGTGAATGAGGTATACCAAATAACTTGGTAACCTCTAGAAGGTTTAAATGTTGCACTTTTGGTTAGACAAGATGTTGTCTAACCTGATCAACCTAAGTTTGTAACACCTCGCCAAAGAATCCAATAAAACAAAGCATTATTTAGCGAATTAGCTGAATAGTTTTTTTTTTTAAAGTCATTCGATTAAACAAATGTCTTAAGGATTCCAAGATGAAGTTGTACATTTATATTATAATTAACGACATCACACCATAATATTAAGGTCATAAAACACAAGTACAAATCACACACATGAATGATCCACTTTTCAACACTTATACAGTCAAGACATTTATACATATTTAGATTACATCCAGTGAGATTCTCATAAATCTCAATACATCATAATGATGGTACAAAGAGTACACTCATAAACATGAGGTAAATATAAAAAGAGGGTAATGATCTCATATCTAATATCCATGTCTTTGAACATGTTTAGTGTCCATCGTCAAAAACAAAGAAATAATAGGAATCTGCTACAAGTATAATGTCATCTGTAAGAGTATCCAATGAAGGTGTAGCACAATTTCCACCCAACCATGTGGAACTTGAAGGCCCACTCCCTCCGTGCTAGAAAATAGTGACAAGTCCAGAAGACAATCAAACACACAACAAAGAACATACATTACATTACATGGCTGACAACACATAATGACATGACAAAATCTAAAATTACAAGATCACAAGTAAACTGCCAAAGACAACAACAGTAAAAAAGGTGACTCTACACAAGAGACCACAAACATGCTTCAGGATAGAGTGTCATCACATAGTTGTTCTAGGTTACCCTGGTGAATCTTCCTAGACTATTGACCCTCATCCAAAGTTACTTTGGCAGTCTCTACCGATTCCCGACCCCTAGACAAACTCATGTGGAGTCAGATTACCTTTAAGGTAGACAAGGTAGATGACTAAGTCATTCCATGCTTTCTCAACCTACTCTTAATCTATACAAGCATTAAGGCACAAGGTGAGGCATTTCGTTAATCTTTAACATTTAATGAATCCCAGGTTTATTTATTTAAGGTTTTCACTGAATTACTAAAATCCATGATAGGTTACCCTGGCAACCACTTGTGGTTCCAGCCCCTATCACAAGCCACTCTTCCTAAAAAAACATGACATAACATGAAAACACTAAGAATTGCCAACATGCATAGGAAACAAAACTATAGTAAAACATATCTCATTTGTGGTCCAACCATTAAACAACTCAACACCTTTAAGGTGACAATTAACTCTAGCAAGGCATAGTCCCATAATAGATCAAGGCATAAAAATATCAATAAACAAATATTAAAAGCTATTTCCTTTAAAATCAACACTCTAGCCTTTGCCAGAAAAAGTACATAGCTGTCAAAATTGGATACAAAGGAAAGCCATTAAGCATAAAAAACAAAATCTCGAATGATTATATCATCCACATGACATAGACTACCAAAATTCATATATATTTATCCATCTTATACAATCCTCCAAAATCTTCATGAGTTATAAAATGTAAAAGATAATTCATTAACCTAATATAATGTCACATAAAACTATGATCATTTGGTATAGAGATTACTATGTATTCTTTACCTTTATGAACCAATTGTAAAAGTATTAATCAACTCTAGTTTAAATATACATAACATTGAGCTCACATAAAGGAAAATACATCGTTGTACAATATATCTTAGATCATTTCTATTTTATCAAAATTAAATAATGGCCATCATCATATAAAATATTTACTTTTACTAATATATATAAAAACCATTCATAATCTAATCCATAGATATAAACATTTAACCGTATCTAAATAAGAAACCAATTAAACTTTTCATTCTAACAATTTTTAAATCAAGTATATAAATATAATCAATAAGAATATTGACATAGATATAAATAAATGTCTAGAGAAGTCCGATTTCAATATAAGTTGACGTAAAAAATAAAAGTAGTTAATTTCATGCACTCAAATAATGACTTTTTACCAAATCTGAAGTATCAAGGACACCTATGAGGACTACACTTAACTGGTAGATTATATGCATGCAATTGATAAAAAAAACCTGAACGCAAATATTTACTACAATCTTCAATAACATCGGTGCATGAAGCTATAGGAAATTAAATAAAGTCCAAGGTAGTGAAAACAAGGGAGAACAAGGCGTCTCCAAGGCAGTCCTCATATTGTTAAATAGGAGATAACAAAAGGAGAGTAGTGTCAACATTGCAATGCAGAATACGCTTGAGGTGGATATGTTTCAAACACAACTAAAACTTAACAGGAAGCAATGCACATTTATCTCAAGATGAGTTACTTACATTGAAAAGAAAACTACAAATTTCAATAAGTACCAATCGAAATTAATATAATTCCAAAATAGGACTAGCCAAACCCATGGTTTGATACGTTGCCTTGGAACTAAAACAGAAAATTAAAAATAAGATAGAATTAAGGTGATGCTAAATGAAATAATTTGAAGAAATATAGGCGTACAATATATATAAAGGCAGAGAGAGCTACGCAGTGTGGCTTAGGAGAAACTTCAGTTTGATGTGCCCATACTTAATTAATTTCTATGATTCTGAACATTCCAATTTTACAATATCAACAAGATAACTGGTTAAAAGATTATTTAATTCTTTAAACTTCCCGTTATGCACTATTGCTGCGGCTGAGATAGATTGACAATGGAATCAAGGAGATTATTTAATCCTCTACAACATTCTACTTTCAAGTATTGCAGATGTGAGAAGCTACGAATGGAATCAAGGAGGTTATATATATTAAAATAGAAATACCAAACTAAAACATGCGCCCCCGGACGAGGAACAACATGCAAATAGCATGCAACAATAAAAATCTGATAAATTTTCTAATAGAAAAGCATGCCGTGAATAGGGGAAAATATACCAAGTGATAACTAATTGGTGAGTAAAGACAAGTCATACATAAATAGACAGTAAATATGCCATATTAAGGAAAATACGCGCCACGAGATATAATACATTCAAATTTGTACAGGAATTTACACTATGACAACTCGTCTGGAGTCTTTATTAACCTGGCTTAACTTTTTGAGAGAATATAGGCGGCAGTTAAGTTTATGGAGACAAATATTGCATTCAACGCCTCTATACCAAAATAGTGCAAAATATAGTTTCAAATATCAAGGAGGTTTAACTATCAAAAACTGATGTTGAAGACTGGATCATTTGAGTTGAAGAGTACAAAGTAGCAAATAATATCCATTATAATTTACTAATGAAAGGCCCACTGACCTATGCTCCAGGCTGGTAACCAACGCTCTGGGTGAAAGGAAGAAATAAAAGCATGATTTAATTACGGAGGCTTTTATACACATTCAAGCAGAAGTAATCAATAGGTGTAAGGCCGCATTCCATAGCTCTTTCCAGCTTCATGCGTTCCTATTCCATAAAGGACGCCAATGAACAAGGTATGATTATACATCAAAGTATAAAAGATGGATGCCATTAGCCAGATGTTGTAGATGTAACTACCCAACCGACTTAAATGTGCAAATTATGAACATAAAGAGGATGAATGTGGACTGTTGATAGAAGAAAACAAAGAAGGTGGTTTCAAGAAAGATGATAGACAAGAAGATATGCACAAAATGAATTTATTGATGAGGCCTTAAAATCTTTGAAGCAAATATAAGTCAATTGGCACAAAGCTGAACTCTCAACATTAATATGAATCTAAAGTACAGAGTTGAGGTTTAGTTTAATGATAATCTAAAATGGAAGTAGAGGCAAGAAGAGAGGGAGGGCAATTGGATTGTAAGTTCCAACCGTCAGTTCCATTTATGAATCCAAATGCTTTTATCATGAATTGTAGATTGAGATGAGCAATTTGACGCCAAAATTTCTCAACAGACAAAACAAGTGCAATGTTTTGCTACTAATAGGGAAAACAGATTTCGGGCATGTATAATAATATTTCAGAATGGAAACAAAACAATAGAATAAAACCTGTTTAAGCTAATAAGCTGAGTTGAAGCAAAGTTTGATGCCCCTGTTAATTCTACCCAAAATCACTAGATTAAATTTTTTTTTCCGAAACCACAAAAATTTCCTAAAAATTGTTGCTGTGTAAGTTCTTCAAGAAAAATGTCATGTACCAAATTGCAACCCCTAAAAGCTTATTAATGTAATTAATTACCTCAAGTTACAACTTAACTATTTGTAATCATGCATTTCTAAAATTGTTCAATTAGTTATATTCATTAAATATCTAAGGTATTATCCCTCAACTCATGTTTTCAGATATTATAACTTATTGAAAACAACTCTTTTAAAATACTTTCTTTTCACATAAATCCTATTTGCATAATTATTCAACAATTTATATTTAAATAATTGTCTTTCCACAAAATTTATCATTCTCCTTTAAATTAGATAACTTGTTTAATTTAACTTAATAAATCAAACCATAATCAATTATTTAATTTGATATATTCAATAAAATCACATTTAATCAAATAAATTAACAAATAAGCCATTTAACTAAATTAAACAATAATTAATTTCCAAGTAAAATAACACAAACAAAATTGACACGACAAGTCAAAACAACAAATGACAATAGGCGACAATTGGATGCTCGTTCAATGAAGAACAATGGTTAAACAAGGACTTGACAAGTAGGTGGAGCCAATACCTGGTACCTATATCTACATAAAAGATCACTTGCTTAGAGCAATACCTGGTACCTATATCTACATAAAACATCACTTGCTTAGAGCAACTGGAGCAACTGGAGGGGTAATACAAAGTACACATAAGTATATTGAATAGATTAGTGAAAATTTTACTTTTATATAACATTAGTTTCAAAATTATCTAATTCATAAAATGACTCCCATGGGTATTAGATCAGCTTTACATATAAAATAATATTCACATTATGTTGGGCTAATCTTGTAGGTGAATATTTGATCGATAATAATTTTAATCTAGAATAATTTGATATTTGGGATGAGTACATATAGAGAAGATCTATTTGTAGGTTTGATAAACATGGATTTTAGAGCTACATCAAATCTATTTGATCTTCATGAAGCCTAGAGCTAAGAAGCTTATCTATTTCACATTCAATAAAATAACAAGTCGTGTTATTTTGATTTATATATGAATTTCATTATTAAATTAATAAAAGATAATTTACATTGTGGTTCATATATTTTCCTAGAATTAACAAAATTAAATTTTATTTACTTTATAATAAGATAGTTCAGGGTGATAAAATCACCCTAACAATTAATTTAGATAGTGTAACTCTTATTCCTTTCACACACACCCTATTTTTCTTTTGCTATAATGTGGATCCACCTTTTTTTCTTTCTTTTGGTTTTGGTTTTAGTTTCCCTTATTTATTTTCCTTCCTTCAAGTTTCTAAAAGAGTGTGATTTATAGTCAAATGGTGAATTTTCACGTGTTCTAAATTGAGTTCATTTGTAGGTGATTTGTATCAATTTCCTTAGAGAAATTTGAATTTCTATTCTTTTTTTTTAATTAGAATCTTATGAGGAATAATAGAATATTCAATGTGTCATCTAAACCTTCCAAAACAAAAAAAAAAAATACTCTTTTTCACTTTTTCAAAATTGTGGTTTTTGTCATTATTTCATATATCTACATATAAGGTAATAATTCCATGGTATCCTCAATCCTTGATCTTTGAAATTTGAACATACATATCCTTTTGATTTCAAACATGTGGAATTACTCTTGTTTGTTGGTTTTTATCATGAGTTATGGAACAATCCTAATCCTTGATCATTGATATCCTATTGGTTTTAGTATTGGTAATACATTCACCCTCCTAAGAGGTCCTCTTTAGGCATGAATCATTAAGTGTCTATGAATCCTCAACTATAAACTTTGTAACATGTCAATTTTTCATCTACAATATTTACCCTTCCTTTCGTATCCATAATCAAGACTCTTAAGTGTTCCCTAAATCATTGAGACCTTTATAATTTCTCTTGGTGCATCTTCCTTAGTTACTAAACCTTCCAACTATCTAATAAGTGGTATTTCCTTGACTCATTTGTCATTTCAAAAGTTATATCTTTTTCAAAGTTCCTAAAAATAAAATATTTTGATTATTATAAGGGAAAATAAGGTTTTGAAGGGACTCAAAACCCTTTACAACTTTAGGTACAAAATGTTGCTCAAGAGATTATAAACTAAAACACTAGCAGCAACCTAAAACTCATAAAACTAAAAGATAGAAAATGATACCTAAAAGATAAAACACTAAACTATTAGCAACAAACAAAAACAACAAAACAACAAAACAATAGGAAAGAAACCGAGACCTAGCAGCAAAAAGACACACAAAAAATAGATAACATGACACTGCTTCATGTTGCTTAAGGTTTCAGCCACCTCAAACTCCTAGCTCCTACGAAACCCAATTGTTTCCAACATTTCTTTCTTCTCAACTTCAAAGGACTTCTTCCATTCAACCAACCATCTAGCAGTAGGGCCTTTGCAATTGTCCTTCGTACCTTTTTTCCCTTTACCTTTGACCACATGTTCCTTCTCCATTAACACAAAAAAATATAGCTGGTCCTCTCTACGCTCATTGATCTTGCGAAATAGGACCTCCAAAGAATCCACACTATTCTTTATTAAAATGTGACATGCATGGAGAAATTTCTTTATGTCTACATTAGTATCCAATAGACTAGCTTCAAGACCAACCAAGCACTGCTCACACAGGGAATTGAAATCATAAAATGATCACTCAAGATCAACAATTCTATCAATCAAAATATTTGAGACTAATCCTTTTAGGATATTCTACAAATTTTCCTTCATACCACTTAATTTGATGTTTACCCTATTAAATTCCTAAAGCGTCTATTTAGCCAATTTGAAAGTTCCAATGGCCCTCACCCTCACCATGTTAAGAAGCTCGACCATAGAGGTGGAATCTTCATTAGCGTAGGGGAAGTCCTCCAACAGGGGATTAACCTTTAGAGGCTTTGATTTTGCATGATTTTGCTCAACATCCTCCTCCTCCTCAACCTTATTCTCACCCTCCAGTTCAATAATAGGAGGGCTATGCATTAGGGAGTCATCAATTTCCACTACCTTCTCCTCCAGAACCTTCTCCTCGTAGAGTAATATGGAATCCTTAATAATATCTTTTGAGGCCTAGTTCTCCATCTTGGCTATGCACTTAGAAGTCCTTCTAGGCTTCTCCATGGCCTCCATTGTCACCACATTTTCCTAAAACCCCTATTCCTTACCACCAACGTCTATATCACCTTGGCCAACATCTAAAGCTTCGTCTCTGGGAGTAGAATCCCTAGAGCCTGCCTTTGTATCCTAACCATCAAACCAGGATCAAGACTCATTCAGAATAAGACTCTTAGCTTCATATTTAGTTTTAGGGTTACCTTTCTTCCTCTTTTACGAGGAGGTAACCATAGGGGATGGGGTCCCTTTCTCATCATCTTCATTCCACTCCTCTTCCTCCACTACACTGGTCTTTAAGCTAGAAGAGCCAGAAACCTCAATAGGAATCTTCTCCTTTCCTCTAATTGAAGAGGTTGGGATAAGGGTTTTTACATGCTCCATAATTAATAGAATGAGACCTTCATGAAGAACTGGAGTCCTATTTTTTAAGTGTGCATACATAGAGACTTCCATGGAAGACGAGAAAAAATGGAAAG
Organism: Sequoia sempervirens; assembly: GCA_007258455.2. NCBI lineage: Eukaryota > Viridiplantae > Streptophyta > Pinopsida > Cupressales > Cupressaceae > Sequoia > Sequoia sempervirens. The sequence continues at coordinate 256,249 of VDFB02009028.1, read as the reverse complement.
GAAATAAACAACCCATGCCTAAAATGATTTAAAAGAGTAAAATGATTGCCAAGGATTGTAGTGAATCTACCCTCGAGAGTCACACACTACATTATTGCTTACGCAACATTCACCCGAATCCTCTTAAGGTACTTCCACTCATAGTCCCAGGTCTCCATCTTGACAAGTTTTTTTTTTGTTCATCATCTTTGCAAAATTTACTCATTGCCTCCTCATTACTCTTCTTATCTTTGTAGAATTTATGACCAACCATAGACAACCCAGTCATAGTAGTAATCAAATCCTCATTGATATCAATATCCAAGCCATTTATCTAAAGTTTATGATTGTGTAAAAAGAAACAAACTCCATTGAAGCTTTCAGGTCGTGACCATGCAATCTTTCTAAGAATGGCATAAAATTCCCATGATGAATAATCTTCCAAATTGTCTTCTTTCTTAGGCCCACTCGAGAATGAGGCCCACTTTGCTTCTATTTCCTCCCATATTCATAGAAACCAAAAGCAGAAAGCCATGGAAATTATTGATCGTTAGATAGCCAACAAGCCAAACGATACCCACAAAGTGTGTGAGTGGAGAGTTGGTACTAATTTTTAAATGCTACCACCATATAAGCTCAACCAAAAAAATATTTTCTAATTAAGATCCAAGCTTCCTTGGGAAGGAGAGAGCCTTCCTCCCATGCCTAATACTCATTAAACCTAATAGCTTCATTGCCTTAAAAAAATCTTCCAATGAATTACCTTCTTGGTAAATGTGAGAAATAAGAGTCTCTTCACAAGATCTTAACATGATTATAGCATCCTTTATTAATTGTTCAACATTCTAGCTAGGCTTATGGGTGCCACATAGATAATTAATGACATTTAGTGAGTCACCTTCCACCCCATAGCTTTGAGTAACCCCTTGTAGTGTAGAAAAATGTATATCTTTGCATTTTCACACTTAATAATCACCTATTTTAGCATGCCTTGCATTAATTTCCGTTTAGGTCACTTATTATGGGCCCCTAAGACCTCGTTTTGTGCATCCTAAGGCATATTTCAGTCATAAACTTGACCAAAACCCATAAGAAACCATCAATCTTGGTAACACACCTTTTGAATTGGAAAATCAATCCTTGTGGGACCAATATGCAACCTAGGGCCTATTAGTCCCAAGGGCTTTATTTTCATGAATTAAGAGCGGGAAATGAAAATATTTGAATATATGTGATCTATTGTTAGCCTTTGAGATCCAATAATTGGGTTATTAGGTAGAAATTCCTATAAAAGTAAGATTCACACTTCATTTTTCACAATAAGAAAGTAAGAATTCCATAAGTTGAGCAAGTTGAAGGAAGTTGTAGAGCTTTGGAGAAACCTTTTATTGTGTTTTTGTAGGTTTTCAAGTTTATTTCCGAGTCAAGATCTAGCATTTCCAAGGATTAGTAATGGATTCCTGTTGTGGATCATGAGAGATTCTAGGTTGGAGATGCAACTATCCATTTATCCAATCCTAAGGACTTGTTTCTTGATTGATTCCATCTTCCATTATTGCTCTATTTTCTACCTAAGGGAGGTAAATTTTGCATTTGTGATTTGTTAAGGTGATTAGAAATCTCCTTCATAGTTCATTTACATTTGCATCTTAGGGATCTTATTCCAACACATTTGAATAGGATTTCTTCATATTCTAGCTTGCATAATCTTAGACACACTTAATATTAGGGTACACACATTTCCATTTTTTAGATTTATGCTTTTCTATCAAGGTTTAAGTACTAAATAAGGGGTTTGACCAAGGAAAACCCCCATAAAAAATCAATCCAAATTCCTTTATTTTGTAGGTCTTTTTACAGGTTCAAATCTAAAGACTTGGTGGAGAATGAAGTGTAGATCTTGATCTTTAGGACCACACTCAAAGATTCCTAAAATTCAGAATGAGACCAATATACCCTCTTGGGCATCTTAGTCTCCTAGGCTTATTTTTTAGAGTTTTTTTTGGATCCGGTTCTAAGATCTAAACTCTATATTTTCCCAAAAAAATTGTAGTGGGACTAATACACCATTCTAGGTGTCTTAGTCCTCCACAACATTTTTTGATAGTTTCTTTACATTTCCAAAATCTTCACAACATCTCCAGAATTCCCATATACAGACACATACTATCTCCCTATTACATAATTTCATCATTTGCATCTCTCATTTAGCTTACATTTCTAGTTTTAGATCATTTTGCATATCACACTATGTTTTAAAAAAAAATCTTTTCCAAGCATTTGCTTAGTGGTGAACCCCTTAGAACTTGAAATAACCCCCTCTTAGGACCTTCTTAATTGTGAAATTGACTCACCTTGAGAGATTGTTAGTCAATCCAATTGGGACTCCTAGGACATTAGTGAATGACTGAGTGGAAAAAGTGTGATAGGATTAGGTACACATTTTCCCATTCATCATTTTGGTGAACCTGACTTTTAAGCATTTATTTCTAATTTAGACTCCATTAAATTCCTTGGGTCTAAATTGCATTCATTCTTGCATTGCATCTTGCATTAGTGAATGCGCATCTAGCGGTTCTTGTATTTTACATTAGTGAAATTGCATTTAGGGTTTCCTATATTTGCATTAGTGAGAATACATATAAGTTGCATATTTACTTTATTGCATCATTTCATTTCATTGAAAATTTGAAAAGTGCATTGTTACTCATGCTAATTGCATTTATAAAAATTGTTATTGCATTGAAAATTGACAAAATGTATTCAACTATTGCATTCAATTTCTTGTCATTAGTTGTTTTTCTTTACATCCATTTGCATAGTTTCTTGTTTCCAAACATTAGGTACTTGGGTGGGCAACCTGGGAATTTTTTTCTCAACTTAGATCTTGTTGTTTTTCTGAAAAAAACCTTGATTAGGACTAAAACGCCCTTATTAGCATCTTAGTCCCTCTTATGATTTTTATTCAGAATATTTTCTAAGTGTTGTGATGTTTGCTCTAGTGTCTGGAGTCTATGAATTTCATCAGGAGGACCAATGAACCGTTCCTAGAATCTTAGTCCTTGTGTAGTTTAAGGTTACAATTTTTGGGATTAGGGTAAAAGCAAGAAGTTGAGTACACAAAAAGCTCAAAAAGTGGAAGTGTTTTTGTTTTTTTTCAAAATTTGTCACACTTGGAATAAAAATTTGAGGCACTTGCACAATGAATCTTGGAAAAATATAGGAATATGAAATTTAGTATTTTGAATCTAGTTTCCAAATATGTAAATTATTCAAATACCCAAATTATAAAAAAAAAAAATTTGAAAGGGATCTATAAAAAGAACTTTTTGAAAGTCCCTATTTTTTTACCATGCCAAGCACATGTACAGACACCACTTTTTGACCCAAATAAAATTATTTTGCTAATTCCTTTTTGGAAAAGAGAGCTAACAACATCAAGATTGATGTGGATTTTTTTTTTAATTTTTTGTTGATTTTTTTTTATTGAATTTCTACTAGCCTTAATTGCTATTTTTAAAAATCAATGTGTATGGACAACATAATTGGATGTAAACTAAACATTTTTTTCATTTTGTAGAGAATTTTCTGAAGTTTGATGCCATATAATTTTTTTTACAACAAATTTAACCAAAATAAAAGTTAAATTAAAAAACAAAAAAAGCCTAATATTTCAAGTTTAAGAAGTAGTTTGCTTAGAAATTAATTTAAAAATAGCAAACATAATCCAATCTTAATAAAAATTATATGCTTGGAAAGTAGACATCGTTTTCTCTAATGGGTTTTAATTTTATAGATTGATTCATAAAAGAGGTCCATTAGCAATATTGCCAAAGTTGGACATTCGTCTTCTATCTGCCTTAGTTTTTTAGTTGTAGGTCAAAGGCTAAGGCTGAGATTCCGAAGCCTTTCCCAATCCTATTAATAAGGCTACATGTGCATTGGATATTCAATTTTTAAATAACTAGTACATGTTTTTAAAAACATGTATGCATTACAAAACACATATGCATTCTTTATTTTCTTGGTTATTTAAAAAAAAAAAACTTTTTAGAAAATCGTACATGTTTCAAAATGCGTAGCCGTTTTGAGTTGCAAAATGAGTATGTATTTTTCATTACAAAACGTGTATGTGTTTGTAAAATTTATTTAATTTTTAAAATAAATGACTTATATGTATTCTAAAACATGTACCTATTATATAACAAGTACATGTTATAGTGCATAAGCATTTTTTAGTGCATACACATTTTTCTAGGCTCAGGTACCTTAACCATAACACATACACATTTTTTTAATAATGCATACACATTTTCTACAAGATTTTTTTTTTTGGCCAAAACTTCCCCTCTTTGTGTACCCAACTTCTTGCACTTACCCATTAAACAGTATAGTTTTTTGTTTTTGTTTGTTGTTTCAGTTTTCCAATTTATTGTTTTATGCATTTTCATAGTTTAAGTCTACATTTTCTCGATAAAGATAGTTTGTTAGATTTCCATACTTTTTTTGGTAGACTCCATTCATTAAAAAATTAAAACATAAGACAAAAAACATTAAACTTAAACACGCATAGATGTATGGTTACTTAAGAATGTTCACCCCCTTCTTCAAAGTTATCCTAAACCTCAAGCCTTTAAGTAGTGATGACCTTGATATGTTAGATCAAGCCCTTAAGGACTTCACCTTACAAGGTTTTTCCATTAAGGCTTGTTTAAACAACCCTAACCAAACTAAAGTAAATGTTATATAACCTCAACCTATTAAAAAACACAAGCCTTTTAGACATGATGACTTCAACATGTTAGATGAAGCCCTTGAAGAATTCATCTTGCAAGGTTCATCCACTAGGACTTGTTCAACTAAATCTAAGAAACATGAAGTGAATGTTATTCAACCAAAAATTATCCTTTATCCTCCTTGAAACATTCCTCAACCTTCCAACAAACCTATCCTTATCCTTAGCGCACCTAAAGAGAATGTGTCACAACAACATAACTATAGCACTGTTGCTCATACATTTAACACAAAGAAATAATAGACAAACTCAAACTAATCTTTTTTCATTACCATTACAGAATCATGTGTTTCCTAGTGTTCCTCACTTACCATCACATAGTGGAAAGGATTATGATCTTGTTGAAAAACTTAAGAATATTCCCGCTAAGATTTATTTATGGGATCTTATTCAAGCTTAGCCTAGTTACCACACCATTATTCAAATGACTTTGCAACAATTTATGGTTCCTCCTAATACAAATGCAAATGATGTGGAAACTCTAATACAAGGAATGACTACAACTAATATAGACATTACCTTTCATGAACATGAACTACCTCCCTTAGAAATGTGAAAGAGATAAGATGCATTCATGATAATAGCCAGATATAAAACCAAAGGAATAAAAATGACCCTTGTTGATAATGGCTCAACTCTAAATGTGTGTAGCATAGATATTTTAGATAAGTTAGAAGTAGATAAATCATAAATAAAACTTGATTCCTTATCAATTCAAGGATTTGACAATATAGGAAAGAAACCTCTTGGTATGATTACCTTGTCCATTTTAGTTAGAAAGGATACCCTACAAACTTCCATCCATGTTATGCCCTATGAACTTTCATACAATCTTCTTTTAGTCAGACCATGGATTCATGAGATGCATGTGGTTCCTTTGACTCTTCATCATATCATGAAGTATGTTAAGAAGAATAAGGTATACCAAATCAAAATGGACCCCAGGCCTGAAAGTTTCTTTCCAATTGAAAAGGGAACTACTAGTCTTTTGAAAACATTAATTCCAACATAAAAAATAGAGCCTATCATTGAGGAAACACAAAAGATGGAAATAGTTTCAAAATTAGCAAATGATGATTGGGGTTCCTTGGAGTTCACACCTTCATTCATGGGGGAATACATAATCACAAGGAAAGAGGATGAAAAGTAAAATTAACCAATGATTATGTCAACATAGAATTTAGGAGAAAACTCACAAACATCTACTTTTGAACAAGATACAAGCTACACAAAAAATTTGGATGAGATAGACTATCAACAACCACCAAACCCACAAACAATGGAACAAATTTATGGGAGAGGTTATGAACTGAAATAATTAGGTTATAGTGGAAAAGAATGTGGAAAGAAAGAGTAAGGAATCCATGTCCCTATAGGAGCTAACATGTAAGAGATGAAAAATGGTTTAGGGTACTATCCTAGGATAATGAAAACAAAGAAAAGACCTTCATTAAACATCAACACCATTATGTGCAAACCAAAAACCACTGTAATTTTGAAACATCTTGAATTACTTGGTATGGACTTACCACCATCATGGGAATACTTTGAGAATGATGAATCCTTGGAGAAGAGGCTTGAAGTTTATGATAAACCATCTACTCCTCCTCAAAAGAACAAGGTTACATGTGTTGTGATAAGCACCAAACGAGTGGATGGAAAAAAAAAGAAAAAAATGAAACAAAAATTCATAATGAAGAATACAATCCTGAATTTATGAGATCAAATGCAGTCCCTTTAGTGGATACAGTTGACATAGAACTGGACATCAATGACAAAGATAAAGTCATTAAGATAGGTAGATTCCTAGATGATGAAGAACAATAAGATAATGCAACCTTGCTTCATGAATTTCCTAAACTCTTTGCTTGGAATTATTTGGATATGCCAGGAATTGATCCTAATATTGTAACACTCAACGTAGTTCTCATTGAAAGTTCGAAGCCTATTAGATAGAAAATTTGAAAAAGAACCCTAAAATAGCCTTGGTAGTTAAGGAGGAAATTGAAAAACTCCTTGATGCTAGTTTCATAAGACCTATAGATTATTATCCTTGGATCTCAAGCATTGTCATAGTCACAAAAATTAATAATCATATCAGGATGTGTACGGACTTTTGTGATCTGAATAAAGCATCTTTAAAAGATGACTTTCCTCTTCCTAATATTGACATGATCATAGATTCAACTACAGGGCATGCTTTGTTGTCATTCATGGATGGATTTTTTGGATACAATCAATTTTTCATCAACCCTCAAAATTAGTGAAAAATAGGGTTTATAACTATTTGGGGAACATTTTGTTGGGTTATGGTGCCTTTTGGATTGAAAAATGTAGGCACAACATATCATTGAGCTATGACATTGATATTCCATGATTACATACACAAGATCTTGGAAGATTATGTTGATGATATTCTTTGTAAATCTTTAACATGACAAGATAATGTGAATGTTCTTCAGAAGATCATTGAGTGACTTCAAAAACACAACGAGATTGAACCCAAAAATGTATGTCTTTGGTGTAGATAGTGGTAAACTTTTAGGTTTCATCATATCTTACAAAGGCATCAAGGTGGATACAAAGAAAATTGATGCTATAGTTAACATGTCACCTCCTAGAAATATCTCTCAATTGTGTACCTTACAAGGAAGAATTCAAGTCATTTGATGGTTTGTAGCTTCCTTAGCGGATCCAACATTACCATTTACACATCTTCTCAAGAAAGGAATACACTTTGATTGGAATAAGGATTGTCAATAGGCTTTGGAGAGTTTGAAAGATTATCTTGTCACTCCACCTATTTTACAACCTGCTATAAAAAACAAACCATTCATTCTATACACATTAGCTTTAGCCTATGCTCTTGCGTCATTATTGGCTCAACAAGATGACAAAGGTAAAGAGCATCCTATTTATTACATTAGTCAAAAGTTGATTGATTATGAGAAATTATATACCACAATAGAAAAAAAATGTTTTGCTCTCTTATTCACTACTAGTAAGTTGCGACATTACTTATTGATTGTTGAAATGCAAGTAATGACAAAGTTTGATCCTCTAAAACACTTGTTCATTAAATCAAATTTATCTAGATGCTTAGATAAATGAGTATTTTTGTTGACTAAGTTTGACCTTAAATTTGTTTCACAAAAATAAATTAAGGGTCAAGCCTTGACCAATTAGTTAGTCGATGCTCCTTCTCCATTAGCATTACCTAGTAATGATTCTTTCGTTGATGACAACATGCTAACCATCAAAGACTATACATGAGAATTGTATTTTGATGGATCTAAGTGTAGAAGTGGTTCCGACATAGGGGTTATAATCAAACTGCCTACAAAAGAGCTTATTCCCTTATCACATCGGTTAAATTTCCTAAGTACAAATAAAAATGTTGAATATGAAGCGTTAATCACTAGTTTGCGTGATGCTCTTATTATGAGTGCTAAGGACATTAAGATATTTTTTGATTCATAATTAGTCATCGAGCAAATAAATGGAACATATCAAATGAAACATGATAAATTATCCTAATACAACGATCTCACCATAAAAATGTTAGAGAATTTTGAATCATTCACCATTGTTAACATCCCTTGAAAAGATAATTTTCATGTGGATGCAATGGAAAGTGTAGCTTCTCTCATTTCTCCTTGAGATCCTTCAAAAGAATTCACTTTCATTGTGTATAAAATAATGAAACCATCAATTGACAATAAGGTAGATGAAGTGTTAGCATACATAATTAGCATATGCATTATGGGCTTATCGCAAGTTAGTATTAGAAGGTCAACAAGAAATATACCTTATAACCTTGTTCATGGTGTTGAGGCAATTATGCCCCTAGATTTAGAGATTCCTTCATTAAGAATTTCTCTTCAAGGGCTAATTGATGACAATACTTACAAGGAACAACGATTACACCAACTTGAAATGCTTGATGAAAGGTGTATCAATTCCCTCAAACATCTTCAAGCCTATCATAAGAAAATGCAGTAGACTTATAATGACTAGGTCATCCCTCGCTTATTTAACAAATGTGATTTAGTGCTATACAAGAATCAATGAAATGTCCATGCCAACCCAACAGGAAAAGGAAAGTTTAACTCTAACTGGTTAGGACCTTATGTAGTTCAAGAGAGCTATGGGTTTGGAGTATACCTAATATCATAAATAGATGGCACACCTCTTCGAGAACCTATTAATGCCACAGATTTGTGTCAATATTATGTCTAGCCATTTTCTAAATAGTGTGAGTTTTAAAGTAGCAATGTTAGAGTTAATGGATAGTATGTCATTATCTCTCACACTTGCTTCAGTCCTTACACATGGTTCTTCATGTCTTGAATTCTAGGGTAGTGGGTCCAATGTGGTTTTGGATTCTTACTTTAGGTATCATGCTATTTACACCATTTTGGTGTATGTTATGTTAAATCCTTATTGGTATTTAATGTTATACAATTAAATCATAAGTGCATTTAATTTAGCATAACATACTACATCATATAAGAAAACTTAATGAAAGACACGTTATATCATGGAGATATTTATTGAATAGTCTAATACAAATTATTTAATAAATCACATTGCCATCTAGCACAAAAACATGAAAAATCCATGTATGCTCATATATATATCAAAAATTTTAATAGATCTCATCAAATGGTACAATGTCACTGTAGCCTATGACTTTTAGATCCCTCTAGATTTTGTGTCCAGGCCCTTTGAGAGATACTGGTGTGGGATCTCGATCTACTCATGCTCGTCATCTTCTGCATAGTCCATAATTACCCACATAGCTCACCCTTGCATATCAGTGCCTCCACCCACTCTCGATTGACACAGTCTCTATTAGCCTGGATCCTCACAACCTCTCTCTGAAGCTGCTCAACCTTTGTCTATGAGATTCTCTAAGATTCTTGACCCTACACTAACTCTATTACCAATTTTGATACTCAACCCTTAGTGTTCTCATCACACCTTGATACACCAACATATGCTCCCTTGAGCCTTACATAAGGCTCTAAACAGTCCATGCACTTCAATACAAATAGTGGGGAAATGAAATATATGGTTATAGCCTCATCTGTAGGAAGGAGTGGCACTATCGGTGCAACTACACATCAAAATAAGTCCCTATACTCTATCATAGGCCCTACAAGATAAAAATCATAAGAGTTATTAGAATCCATCATCATAATATATCCATATATATGAGTACATGATATGCATAAAAGCATAAAAAATAAAAATAAAAATCATCACTTGGATCTGTAGCATGATCATTAGGAAGATTCTCAAATGCCTTACTACTTTCCCCATGCTCTTAGACACTGATACATGTGGACTGTGACCTCACACCGGTGTGGGGACTATATCTCTCTATTCACATCTAGGAAGACTAGTCTCACCTCTATCACTATCCTCACTCATGGGCTAACTCTTCTCATCCTCTATCTAATTGTCATCCTTCTCATCCTCCTCCCCCTCATAAGCATTGTCCTCCTCATCCTCATCGAAAAATAGGTCTATCAAATATATTCTCCCTCCTAACTTCCTGTCCTCCTCCCCTAAATCTAGTAAAGGCCTTGTGAATCCAATAAGGTAGTCCATAGGAAAGATCGCTCTTGGCCATGCTAGCTCCAAACACTCATCATACTCTAGTCTCATGTCGACATCATCTACATCAGAGATCGGGGACATGTCTATATCCTCCTCCTTTGCATTGCTTGGGATTACATCTTTTTTTGTTAGCCATTGAAGATCTCTAGGTCTGCGAGTGCTTTGTACTAAATGTCTTTATGAATCCTATAGTCATGGTTACCTCTATGTCAATCCAAACTACCTCATGACACGATCATAGTAGACAGGTCTTACTACATGATCGCGTCATCCTAGTAATAGGCTATCTCTCCACATATGTCTCAATTTTCCTATCATTTCTAGCTAGAATAGCCCCATGAGATAGGGTTTCCATATGATATCCTCCTCACTCAGTCTATCAAACCTCACCCTCCAGAACAACACATCATCGCACTGCCATGCATGTCTTAGAGGATAGCTAAAAACCTACAAATAGCCCACCATTGTGTTGGTCAAAAATCTTCCTGGCCAAGTATAGGTGATATTCTCTATGATCCATGTCTATAATAGGGTATAGTGTAGCATGCTATGCACCTCTCCATAGGTAAATCAACCTAGATCATAAAACAAGTGTGCTAGTATGCTCTAGCCCCAAGTGAAGACCACACAGTAGTGCTCCATGTATTTAATCATGTGCACTAATTCTACCTCCAGATGTGATCCATGACCATTAGGTACTAGTGCCAGCACTACTATAAAAATCACAATGCATCTCAAGAGTGGTGAGTGTGCATGCAATACCTAAGAAAGCTTGATACACAGTATTATGATCTTGTGGTGGACCAGTTTTCCTAAGCATTACTTAGTGTCTTCCCACATCTCCTTGAAACTCATGCCCTGTGTTGAGACTACCCTCTCTCCTTAGATGGGCACCCGCACTATGTGGTGCACATCCTCTAGCATCACTTTCATCTCCCTTTTTGGGAGGTGGAAGGTGCAAATGTCTACCTCCCATCCATCAACATGGTGTCACGGTATCACATGACTAGCATGAGGTAGATCTAATAAAGACCCATCTCCTAAAGGATCTATACATCCTACTTAGGCAGTTGATCAACGAGCTCTTGAAGTTGGCTTAATATTCGACCACCTAGGTGTTGGCATGATTAGACTACAATTTGTCATAAGGAAAAGAAGAAAAATTTCATCTAAAACATCTTAAAATCTTGAATTTGTGCTTAATGGTCAAAAAGTGTGCTAGAGTTGTTCTAGAATGTATTAATTAAGGGTTCTAGACACTTTATTCCTTAATTGGGACACTTTGCAACAATCTAAAAAGGTGAAATAAAAATCTTCCTTGCCTTGTAATTTCATTTAAATTTTCATAAAAACATAAAAAATTGATTAAATTGAAGTACAAAGAAGGAAAAGTTCACTCACAGTGTGCTTTAGCTCGCCCTGTGTGACTACCTCCCATAGAATCTCAATCCGCAAATAAGTGGATGGATATCTCCTTAGCATGGTGGGTCACTCTACTCCAAGCTCACTCTGAAAAAGGTAAAAAGACAAAATGAATAAACTTCACCCTCTCTTTTATCTTTTATGCATGTACTTTTAGGTCACTTTTATTATAAAGAAGAAAAAAAGAGTACTCTTTGTCTACAATAACATATTTTGATCTAGCTATATCCATTTTCGATGTCATTCATTGTGTTGGAACCATGCTTCCACTCCCATTCTTATCAAAATTCTATCATCAAGTGGAATGGTATTTGGAAATAGCCTATGATGGAATTTTTTGGGTCAATGTGGTTGATTTGCTACCTTGATTCCACCTTTGTAAAGTAATCAGAATCAAGGGGGGCATACATCTACCCGCAAATGTAATTTTCTAAGAAGGTTGGATAATATGATTACTTTTGATCTACTAACGAATCTATGATGCAGGATGCGATTCCTAACATTATGGTTTTGTAGGTAAATATAGTGGGGGCTTCATTCTCCCTAATGAATCCACATGTGTATCCTTTTATAAAGTTACTTGTTGAAGTAATTTATCTTGCATATGCATGCAATATCATATGGGCACTAAAGTGGGGGCTAAATGTAGTGTAGAAAAGTGCATACCTTTACATTTTCAAACTTAATTTGGACCTATTTTAGCACCTCTTACATTAATTTCCCTTTAGGTCACTTATTATGAGCCCCTAAGACCCCTTTTTGTGCATCTTGAAGCATATTTTAGTCATAAACCTAACCAAAACCCAAAAGCAACCATCAATCTTAGTAACCCACCTTTTGAATTGGAAAATCAAGCCTTGTGGGACCAAGATTCCACCTAGGGCGTCTTAGTCATGAGGGCTTTATTTTTCAGGAGTTAAGAGTGATAAATGAAAATATTTGAATTTATTTCATCTTTTGTCGACCTTTGAGATCCAATAATCAGGTTCTTTGGTAGAAATACCTATAAAAGTAAGATTCACACCCCATTTTTCACAATAAGCAAGTAAGAAGTCCATAATTTGAGAAAATTGAAATAAATTTCAGAGCTTTGGAGTAGCCTTCTATTGTGTTCTTGTAGGTTTTTCAAGTTTATTTCCAATTCAATATCCAGCATTGCCAAGGTTTAGTAATGGATTCCTATTGTGGATCATGAGAGATTCTAGGTTAGAGATGCAACTACCCATTTATCCAAGCCTAAGTACTTATTTCTTAATTGATCCTATCTTCCATTATTTCTCTATTTCCTACCTAAGGAAGGTACATTTTATGTTTGTGACCTGTTAGGGTGATTAGAAATCTCCTTCATAGGTCATTTACATTTTCATCTTAGGGATCTTATTCTAACACATTTGAATCAAATTTATACATATTCTAGCTTGCATAATTTGAGACACACTTAAGATTAGGTCACACACATTTCCATTTTCAGATTTATGCTTTTCTATCAAGGTTTAATCACTAAACAAGGGGTTTGACCAAGGCAAGCCCCCATAAACAATCAATCCAAATTCCTTTGTTTTGCAGGTCTTTTTTCATGTTTAGATTTGAAGAATTGGTGGAGAACTAAGTGCAGATATTTATCTTTAGGACCACACTTAGAGATTTTAGAAATTCAAAATAGGAATAATACACCATCTTCGGCTTCTTTTTCCTCCTTGGCCTATTTTTTAGAGATTTTTTGAGATTTGGTTCCAAGATTTGAAGACTCTATGTTTGCCCCGAAAAATAATACCAGGACTAATAAGCCTTTTTGGCTGTCTTTGTCCTCCACAACATATTTTTATAGCTTCTTTATATTTCTAGAATCCTCAAAGCATCTCCAGACTTCCCAAGTACACAAATACTATCTCCATGTTGCATATCACATTGTGTTTTCAAAATTTTTCTTTTCTAACCATATTCTTGATGGTGAACCCCTTAGAAATTAAAGAACCCCCTCCTAGGACCTTCCTAATTGTGAAATTGACTCACCTTGAGAGGTTGTTCGTCAATCCAATTGGGAGTCCTAGGACATTAGTGAATAATTGAATGGAAAAAGTGTGATACCATTAGGTACACATTTTCCCATTCATTAAACCTATCCATGGAATACTTAATACTTAGAAACACAACCTCCATCTCAAAAAAATGATTTTTTCTATTTTTCCAATGGGAGTGCCACTATGCCTAAGATTCTACCTTCCTCATTCCTCAACATCCCTAACAACCTAGAGGACTAGGGTTACCCTTGGCTACCCCATACCTACAAATGAAATGCTAGATATTAACTGTAGTGTATAAAAATGTATCCCTTTACATTTTCACACTTTTTTGGGCCCTCCTTGTTAAAAAGAGATTCATTTGTGGCTTATTTGGTCCTATTTTGCATTCACAAGCCTAATTAAATGCATTTTTATAATGATAATCTTGACATTTGAGAAAGAACAAATCATAATTCAATTTTTGATGTTGTGTGTTCTCGATCTAGTGATATGGGAATCATATTCCACCTTGGGCTATGGGTCCCACCTAGGTCTTGGGACCTAATTTTAAATGTTGTGTTGAATTTAACACTTGTTGGAGTTTGTGTCTCATGTTTAAGCCACTAGGACTCATACACCCAAGCTAGCGTATGAGTCCCAATTTAACCAAGACCTATTTTGAATCAAATTCTTGGCAGTATTTTATTATCCTAGATCTAATGTTAGCTTTTAGTGTTCTAATTTTAAGAAATTTGGCATAAACAAGTATAAATACAAGGTTATTTGACATAGTTTCATCCTAGAATTTCATAAGAAATCAAGAGTAATTTCACAAGATCATTCAAGAGCATTTCTAAGGCATTTAAGGGTATATTTATACAAGATTATTGCAACAATCAAGAGTCATTTCATCATGTCAAAGATATAGTGCATAATGAATGTGGTTTTGAGCTAATGTTGTGATGTATTGTTCAAGATCAATTCAAGTATTCAAGAATGTTTGTTTGGAGTGTGCTATCTTTCAATATCGACATGGAGACACTTGAGCATGCTTCAGAGACATCATCTTATATTATCCATCTTCCTAGTATCTTGCACACATTCTTTGTTTCGTTTCTTCCTAAGGGGAGGAACATTGCTTGATGCTTTTGGATCATCTTCAACATTCAATGTTGAGCTTCTACCATCATTGTAGGAGACACATTATTGTGGGGGGTATGGCTTGTCTCTTTTTTTCTTCTCTCTAATGGGAGGTCTTTTTCCTCACATGGGGTTTATGCCTTCTCATGCATCATTGGGAGCATTTCATTTTTTGTATTTCATCTTTCTTTTGGGGAGGAGTATTTCCTATTGGGTTTTATTCTTTTCTCCATCTGTGGGAGATTTCATTTGGATTTGTACCCATCCTTGAAATTTTGTGTCATTTTCATAATAATTTGCTACTCCCTAAGTTGCACTTAAGGGGGGGTGTTGGTGTAAATAGAGTCTTGTACCTATTTAATTAATTACTAGGGGACTTATTTACATGTTAAGTTTACTTGGGTCCTAGGATGTAGTATTTCTAGAAGATGTTAGTTGTCATTAGTTGTTATCTTATCTTTTGACTTGTAACACATGTGACCTAGGTAGTTGTGATAAGTTATCTCATGTAATATGATTAAGAGACTTATCATAATCTTATGACATCTTGTATCTCACCTTAACTATATAACCAAGGGGTCTCTACTATAGTGAACAATCACTTGAATCATATTCATATTTTCTCTCTGTGTGCTTTCCATTTGGCCTCCAGATCTTGGTAGGCTATCTTTGTAGAAAATTATAACGGAAAATAAATTTCATATTGCTATAATTTCTTAATATTTTTTGTGTAAGTGCTTCAAATGTTTACTATAATTGTGAAAAAAATTGAATTTTGAGAAAAAAAACCCACTTTTTAGAAAAAAAAAAAGTGGATCCAAATTCTTGTACTTATGTAGGGGAAATATATCCATGAGAAACCATAAGAAAATGAGACTAAAGAAGTATGAATACAATTCAAAATAATTGTTAATAAGATCTAGAATGAAAGATAAAATAAATAAAACATATTAAATATTATATAGTGAGATAGAAGGATAATACTCTTTGGTAAACTATAAGACATAGAAGATCAAATGGGTTGACCCAAACATGAAAATAAATAAATTCACACATTTTTAATTATCTAGGTTAATAAATCAATCAAGAAATCAATGGGTATAGAAAATAACCTAGATAAGCCAAATGAATTTTGAACTAAAAATAAATTAGAAAAAAACCACCTTTATGATTTAGAGGAAATTGATTTGATTATGCTAGTGAATTGAGACCTATAGTAGATAGATTAATACAAACATCTTATATTAAACATATAATGATGCATAAAGCTTTATTAGTTTGACACCTTTATCTTTGATCCCTAGATTTTTATCTTGAGCTAGTAAACAACATCAAAATTCTTATGTGACTTTAAATTTGAAGTCATTAGAAGTTAATTTTCTACAATAAATGTTGACAAGAATCTATAAATAAAAATGATGATAAGCGACGCCACTATAAAATGATACCTATTAGGAATGATAATTCATTTAACATAGATTGATGTTGGAGAGGAGACTGATTTGACAATTGTAGGGGATTGATACATAAAATATAATACTATATCTAAAACACATAGATTGAGACAATCATATTTTAAAAAATATTGAACTATGCATAAAATTATATTAATCTAGTAGCTTTGGCCATAATCCCTATACATCTATTCAAGTAAAATTTATGAGCTTGAGCTTCTTGTATGACCTTCAATCTAGAGCCTTTTACACCTCATTATTTCTAATAAATATTCACAACCACATGCATCTGCAAATGAAGGATTTTAATTGTGCTATAAGAAATCATTAAAATCTACTATTTACTTGAAATAAGAAGCCATCTAGGTTCTCTCCTTGCAAATTAGTAAACAACTATTGATATATTCAATGATTTTTTTGAAAATTTGAACATAGATGAAACAATAAATGCAATAAATGCATAAATAATTAATATAGATGTGGTATGGTGATACTATTTATTCTTAAGGATTGGAATAATGGATGATGTACTAGAGTGATCTAGCGAAAAATTAATAATTTTGACATTGGTGTGACAAAGATGAATGATGCAAATGAACAAGTAGTGATTTCTCAACAATCCTTTCTCTAAGTGGTAGTGGATGCAAATAAATTCCTTTAGCCAAAATTGATGAATAAGTGTTGATTGAAAGGTTCAAGGGGTGATATTCATTTATACATGTCCTAGGCACATAGTTGACACATTTTGGTATGTGTGAGTCTTCATGTAATGACTAATTGAAACTAATTTGACCTAGGGCCACATTTAATTTTAAATTTGGACAATGTAGGTCACACGTACACGTATGACTCTAATATAATTCAAGGTTGCACTCATAGTCTCTAACGTATGAGAGAAAATGATGTTTTGAGATTTTGGAATGTTTTAAATAGAGAAAAGATTATGCTTGTGAGTGTTAACTTGATTTTGGGGTGAATTGAACACCAAATAATTGAAATCACATGCTAGAAAACATACCTAGAAATGCAAATAAAGTGGTGTAAAATAATAAGGAAAAGGGAAAATGAACTATTTTTGTGCTTACAAATTTATGTATACTTGATTTATTCTCTATACTAATTTAATCTTAAAAGATAGTAAAATTTGATAATTTAATGTTATAGAATGTTAGAAGTTATTATCATTGTGAAAAATTGTTCATTCATAACCAAATGTTGAGACCTCTACCCCTCTATCATTAATTATAGTTCTTATTTAAAAAAAATGGATAAAAGCAAATGAAATACATTTTTTCAAATTAAAAAAATATTGTATACATAGATATATTCTCCACATAATTTAATCTTAAAATATATTAAAAGATGATTTAATTTTAGAATATAATAAAAAATTGTAATTACCATAATTAAGGAGCACCCATCCAAAAAAAGTATATTGAGACCTCTCACACTCCATTATTCTTTATTAAATATTAAAAGAATTAAAATGACCATTAACATTTGCATTAGATAAAACTTATTTTAATATATATATATATATATATATATATATATATATATATATATATATATTTGGAAACAATTAGATTATATAGGTATTGACATCTATGTCATTATATAGCAGATTACAACATTATGGGGAAGCACACAACCAAGCCAATATTTCTTGTTTTGACTAAGCTACCATATGTAGAGGGATCCAGTTCATTAGAGTCACCATGGATAAAATTTGGTACATGACACAATTAAGCAATATACTATCATCATCCATAATTATACTCAACCAAATAAGACTGCATCCTTTCAATATAAAATGTTTTTAATTAATAAAAGCATAAAAAAAAGAGGGCTCTACGAAAATTCACTACCAGCGATTCACCGCCAACAATTCACTATGGGAAAATTCACTGCCATGACAAATTCACCTCAAGGAAAATTCACCAGCACCAACTCACCATTGCGGAAAATTCATCATAATTACTAGTGGTGAATTTTCCTTGAGATGAATTTGTCATGACCGTGAATTGTTAAATTGCTGGCAGTGACTTTACCTGATGACAAAAAAAAAATAAAAATATAAAAAATAAACATGCAAATATTCAATATCACGACAAAATAAATAAGCAGAAGAGCCAACATTTTACACGAGCGTTTTTGTTCAGAAAAATAAAGCAGTGTCCATAAAGACGGCTCTAGGAGGAGCCAACATTTTACACGTGTATTTTTTCCTAACTGGTTTCCATTACCCACGAAAAGGAAATTTCAACCTCGTAAACAAATATTCTTCAGCATGATCCATTATTCTTCTTTTTATCACATAGTGGGAATAAATAATCGCTCGCCTGTCAATGTCATACAACTCCCATGAGATCTGCTTAATTACTTTAATAGTATCATGGGCCTTTGGATATTGAATGATTTTGCACTTGATATGACTAGAGAATTAGGTATCCAAGCAATCATATACGGCATTTAAGAACATGCAGAACAATTTAGCTGCGTGTTATTTCAACAGATTTTTTCATTGAGAAAAATGGATTCTCTGCAACACTTGAATGGGTTTACAGATCTACATCAAGTTTGTTTACAAGCAACATTAAAGAACCAAAGCCACGAATTCAGTGCTTCTTCCTCAGACAATCCATGTTTCTGTGAACTACCAGAAAGTGGCATGCAGTTTGCAGGCTTTGGGGTCTCTAACAGTGATCAAAGGAGCCTGAAATCCTTTGAAATACCAGAGATTCCATATGGGAGTGAGGATGATGCCTTGAAGAGGATGCAGAGTAATCTGATTGAGTCTCCTCTTGATGCTAATGTTATGGAAGAATTATCTGTTCAAAGCTGGATTCAAGAGCTTAGTGGCTCTGACAGGGGGATTGCACGAACGTCAAAGAATGCTTTGACAGAGAGAAACAAGAGAAGAAAGCTAAATAATAGCTTGTGTATGCTTCGCTCCGTTGTTCCAAATGTCAGCAAGGTATAAATATATGTCATATTCATACATTCATCACTTGTTAGGTAAAAACTCTTTCAAAAGCTAATTTCCAAAGTATATAATATCCAGCTTGACAATATAATTTTTTATCATCTAGTTTTTGGATTATATTGTCTGATCTGATCTATCATTTCTAATTTCTGATTATCTAATTCTATTAATGGATCATAGAATATGACTAAAACAATGATGATAAAAGTTTTAACATAGTTCATTGCTTGCTTTCTTTTCTATGGCCATGATTATATGTTTCTTAAACCTTTAAGTGTTTGTAATATACACATGTAAGCAGATGGACAAGGCTTCTACTCTGAGAGATGCCATTAAATATATTCGGGATCTGAAGAAACGAGTAGAAAGTTTGGAGGCTGAGATCCATTATTTTGAATCTACAAAGACTGGAGAAGTTGATAAAAGCTCATTTGAGAAGGCTGACAGAGAGGAGGCACAGGAAACAAGCTTCAAGAAAAGGATTAATGGAAGTATGTAGCTCTTGCTGAATCCCATGCCTTATTAATTTTCCACCTTTAAGTTTTATTACGCATGGATTCGGAAAAACAATGAAAAGTTATATCAGCAAAAGGTTGAAGACATTTTAGACAGGTAGAATCTTTCTGGTACCATTCAACATAATAATCTTAGAAAGCAGGCAAACTCTTTCCTATTTTGAAGGTGAGCGCTAATAAGAATATCTGTTGTTTTTCAATTGGTGTTTCAATGGCTATTAAGAAAAGTAAATTTGGGGTGTGACATATTCGCATGAAAGGGACGGCCTACGGCTTATTCTTAAAATGACTGTATTTGAACTCCTAAGGAAAACGGAAACAAAGTTAGGTTGGATTAAGTATATATTTATTTGAATTAAGGTGATGATAATAAGTGCCACCATTTTAAATGTTGTCAAAGATTAGATTGGTTTCATAAAATTTATTATTTTGTTAAATTTTTATTGTTGTTTAAATAGTTATTAACAAATAGTAAAACTGGGAAGTGATATGTTCATTGGAATTGAGGACCATGTGTTTATTTTTAATGAGTAAATTTGGGTTCTTAGTAGATGAAAAAGAAACAAAATTAGGTTGGTCAAAGTACACGTTAATTATAATTAAAGAGTGGCCATAATAATTAAATGACTTTTATTGCTGAAAGACATTAATTGATTTGTACACTTTATTAAAATACATTGTTTAATTAAATTTTATGTATGTCTAAATAGCTATTGACAAGAAATAAAATTGAAAAAGTAATATACTCATATAGGGCCATAGACTTGTAAAATTATTTTATTTAGACTCTAATAGATATAAAGGAAACAAAGTGTAGTGCCCTCTCTTGTGACCTTTCTGGATTTTGCGTAAGTGTTATTATGTTTTCATTGTTTAACATGTTATTGAATTTTGAGGTGAAATTAATACTTTTTAAATGGATTGGTGTAATCAATTTATTAAATTAAAAATGCTTATGAAATAATTTAAATAAAATTAGAATTAAAATAATAATTAATAAGTAAATTTTGTGAAATAATATGGTTACGGTTATTATTAAATAATTAAATTAATTTTTTTTATAAAAGTATTTAATTGATTATCTTGTGGGGATAATTACTAAATATGAGAAAATAAAGTGATTGCAAATAAATCTTGAAGATAAGATTTTGAACAGACAAAAAACGAATCAAAATGGGAAAAAGAATACGTAAAGGTAAATATTATTGTTATTAGAGTTAACTAATTAAAATACGAAAGGTAACATGATTTTGAATTAAATAAAAGAGAAAGGATTTTTAAATGGATTGTAAAAGCAATTAGAAAAGATAGAAAAATATTCTTCCTCGACACGCATGGTTTCAAACTAACTGTAGAAATGGAAACCTGCTATTTTGTGAGAACATTATTAGATTTAGATTTTCTTGATTTTGAAAATAAATAACTTCTTTTAGGAGATTTTTGTTTTTTTTGTTTTTCACAATCTGTCCCCAAGATAGCCATCACAGGCATGAAGGTCGACCATGCGCAACTATGATCAACTATACTTGTAATGCAATAATGGTTACTGATATTTGAAGTATGCGCAACCTCATCCGTTAGACCGTGTGTCTGTATATACCTAGAAGACTAGCAAAGTTTACAATGTTAGGATGTGTTCAACGCCTCTGGTGGATATGCCTTCTCTATATGCTGCTAATTTAGCATAGACAGAGAGCACGTGGGAAAGGTTGTGGGTTTCGGTCCGATGTCTGCCAATTGCTTCTTCTTGGGATTATTATAGTGCAAGCCTATCTTTTTCAGATTGTTCAATTTGCATCACGATTTTTCTCCATAGGATAGTGTCGCTGTTTTTGTGACAGCCTGTAATTACGTTGCATAGGTATCTGATTTGGTATCGTTTTGGGGTTTTTTTTTTGAAAGAAAGAAAATTAGAGACTGGATACGGTTCTTTTGGGTTTTTGGGAGGCGTCGTTGTCGACGCACTGGGAGATTGGTCTCGACACCAAAATTTTCATCTCAACCGGCGTAGAATCCAGGTTGGCTCTATTTTGACTCTATGCTTTGGTTTCTCAGTCTAATGTAGATGAGTGCTCCTCTTTTGTTGTTGGAAATAATTCTTGTCTAAAATAGCCTTAGGATCGAACTTGATTTTCCTTATCAGATGAAAATAATTATAGTTTAGCGAAAGACAATTATACTCATAGTAATTTGTGGATGATTATATTCGTGTGACCTTGTTCTCTGCCTCATTGCTTTTATGTTCTCCTCTCAGGGGTTTCATGTCACCGTACATAGGATATGCTCTAGACTCTTGCATATTGTAACACCGTCTTTAGCCTTATTCTTCTTACCACTCATTTGAATCCATACATAGGCACATCTGATTTAAATAAGGAATTTTGAGCCTGCAAATACCATCGCTATTTTATTGCTGGAGATGGTGCATATAATTTTTGTCTTGTATTTGCCTTACCATCTCCTCCCACCTTACTCCCCAAGCGGTGCCACGAAGGCCGTACTTCAGTTTAAGTTTGAGGTTTTTAGATTTCCTTACCACCAATCTTCCCTTTGTCTGTTGATGGCTTGAGTGGAGTCGCGCTGTCCTCATCAACTTTCTGAGTGTGTACCTTGGTTTCTATTTGCTTTTGGAAACCGTTAATTTAGCCGCCAGCCTTAGTGGCTATCGTGGATCCTTTGTCTTGCCACGTGTGATGTATATATTGCCTTCTATGCTTTAGTCGATGGAATCTTTGATGGAGATTGAATTGTTTCTACATATAATTACTGTTGCTTTAAAGTTCTTAACCTGTTCAAGGAAGCGTACCCCTCTCTCTCTTTCTGTGGGCGCCTTCCATTCTCTCCTCTAGCTTTAATCAATCTACTTAATTTCTGAATCGTACCTCTTTTGGTTGTGCTGGCTACTTTATTCCCATGGTGTTGTTTCTTTGTTTTAGTCTTGGGAGATTCGACTCTATCTTAATGCGCCAGTGCTTGCTTTAATATGTTGGACACTCAATTGGTCTAGTAAATCTTTGATTTTGTGATATATATTAATGTGTGAACACGCGGGATTCTATTATGCTTTTAAATCTACTGGCTGTAAGCAGCCAAACATGTACAAATATTATATGATAGATTTCTAAATGTTATTTTATATATAAAATATATATTTGTATATAGCTTTATGTGTTATATTTAATATATCTATATATGATTATTATTATTAAACAAACCATTCACTTGAATAAGAGGAGTTTTTAGACATTGTAGATTATGTATCTATAGTTTCCCTTAGTTATTTAAGGATTTTCTTAATAAACAAATTTAATTGATTGTTTTGTTATGCTTTATGATTATTACGTTAAATGTCTATAGTAACCATGTCTTAGAATGGAAAGTAAGTTGATTGTGATAAAATATGCATCAAGATATTTATGTGAAAGGAATACATAATTTCTTAAATTATTTAAATGATGCCATGTAAGTGCAAATTTAAAATGTAAAATTTATTATTTATATTGTGCTTGGTTTTTGCTTGGTTACTCTCTATTGTTTAATTAGTTAATAGTGACTAGTTGTTTTATTGGATTTACTAATTATCTAGTAGGTTAGCGGTGTTAAATTATGTATTGGGATGCTTATGAAATATGTTAGTATAAGTTCTCTTTGAAGTTTTTCACTTGTGATTTGTTTATAAGAGTAATCTGGGAGTAATAAGATACGTAGTGTGGTATTGAGAAAATATGACTATTTAACTTCTTTAAGTTATCTTAAATTACTTCTTAATGAGAATTGGTAAAATGCATTTGATTGTTGTTATTCTTTAGGGTATATTCAATGAGTGTACTCATGTGTTTAACGTTTGATTTGATGTTTTCTTTTCGATGTGTCTTCTCTTTTGATTTGCTTGGTTTTGGAGGTGATTTTGTTCTTTGGAACCGTGTTGAATTAAGAAATTATTTTTGATGGTTATATCTTGACATGATTTCCTATTGAGTTGATTTTGTTTTTAGAGTATTTTATATGTTGAAATCTTGTGTTACCACTGTGTTGCTTTGTTTTACCCTCATTGTGGATTTTTGGGTAGACTTTTTTCTTGGGCTTCCAGAGGCAAGGGTAATCTGGCTTGATTCTTCATGGATTTGATTTATGCTGATATTTGATCATAATTGTGATTCTAAGTTTATGTTGGGTTGTACTTGTTTTTATGAGCGTTTATGTGAATGGATATTGGCGAGATGGTATATGCCTCACAGGTGTTTCAGTTTTGAGATTCTGTGTTTTGCAAGTATTGGTACAACCCCTTGGATTTTGGATTTTATGTTTTGGGTTTCTAAGGAGGGTGGCTCTACATGGGGGCTAGCGCACAAAGGGGATGTTAGGGTAACCCATGTTAGAGTTAGAGTAATACATGATAATCTAAGTAATTAATTAGGGTTTGGGTAGTTAAACATTAATAATGTAATTATGGGTGTCTCGACCACTTGTTAGTGCTATCATAGACTAAAGGTGCACTGAGAAGGCTATGGTTGGCATGATCATTGTATCATCTCCGTGCGAGAGGTTAACAGTTCCGCATGAGTAACCCTATGGAGCGGCACCTTGAGATAGGCAGTCAAGATAACCATAGATGGAGGTGGCACCTGGTGATAGGTTGTTTGGATAATCCATGTATAGATGGAGGCGGCACCTTGAGACAAGATGTCTAGATAATCCATGTAAGGCCATGCAATGACACTCTCCTCTAGCATTCCTTTTGAGTTGTTTTTATTGAAATCCTCTAGAAGTGGTCTATTGATATTATGTCTTGAGATTTATTGATGATATGTTTTGTGACTTATTGTTGTTATGATTGAAAGTGGTTTATTGTTATTTATTTATTGATGTTGTGGTTATCCTTGTGTTTCTTGTTACTCTTGTATGATCGTTGAGTCTTGTGGTTCTCTATTTGGATGTTCTTGTTCGAGAGTTCTTTCTTGTTATCTCCTTAGCATGAGGGGTGGGTCTTCGGACCCACATGGTCGGGTGGAACATGCTAAGCACCACATTGGGTCCCTAGTCAAGGATCGTGAGGTTCAAATTTGTGTTACTTGTGGTGACTTCAGAATTGTATCCATCTCAGACCCAGTTGTGATACTTTATACTTATCTCTTCAGTTGTATCATGCTATCTATTGTATGTTTCCACTCAAGTGAGGAATGCTTTGTATCATTGTAACTCTTGAACATTGTAATGAAATGTAATGATAACCTTGTGTGACTTTTGATCCATGGCAGTTGTTATTCGATATGTTGTATCTGTGGAAACATGTCCCTTGAGTTTATTGATGATAGAGAGTTCATCATTATGAGTTTGAGTTAATCATGTATATGTTGTTTTATATACATGGATGGTTTCTTATTAATGTTTTGTCATGTATGTGTTACATTTGTAAATTTTTACTTTTGTTATGGTTTGGATTATGTCTTTGGCTTTCTTTCTTTATCGTCGTTGTATGGATTAAGTTTCGTAATGACTCCTCGTGTACTGCAAGGGACATATGTGTTAGAAAATTTTTTTAATTAAGTTTTATGACTTATGACTCAATGTGCATCTCATGTATGTTTAGATTTACTTTTTTTAAAAAAATTGTGCAGTAATTAATGTTTAGTTTTCCTTTTGGGTTTGCATGACGGGGCGTTACACAAAGCTTGGCTAGACTATGTACATGTATCTATTATAGCTAAAGATGAGTGAGTATAATAATTAACATGACTTTTAATGATACAAAAGATTAGATAGGTATGTAAGATATATTAAAATGTATTGTTTAGTTAAAATATGTATGCATGCATACATATGTCTTTATATAGGTATGTATGCATGTATTATGATTATGAATTAGTTTAAAAATATCATTTATCGTAACTGATTGAAGGTTATTTAATTTTCTAGTGATTTTGCAATGAAATTTGTATTTTACAAGTTTTTTTTGGTTAGTATAATCATAAGAGAAGTTGATGCTTATTTAATTTGTCAATTATTCTATTATAAAATTATGTATATTTTTAATTTTTTTTATTATTGTAATAATTTTAAGTATACATAATTCATAAGAAAAAAACTCCTATAAAATATTGATTGTTATTTAATTTGTTATTTATTTTGTTATAAAATGTATATTTTTGAAGTTTATTTTACTATTGTAATCCTTTTAAGTATATATACACTTAATAACTCTTTATAATTGAAAGTGTTGTCCTTTTAATTATTTTTAATATATTGGAGATCATTCTTTTCTCCTTGATCCTTTGTTTCATTATAGTTATCTTATGTTTCACAATAAAAGAAAAGATATATGTGTAATAGTGAAAATTACACACTATGCCAATTCTTCTTTAGTTTTAGGCTCACTTTCATAGAATGTATTAATATAGTTACATATTGTAAGAATATCCCAATCTTGTGTGAAGTTTCATTCAATATTTGATCCTTCACATATCCCTACCTTTGATAATTTTCACGTATTCAACCTTATCTCATCTACTTATACACATATTTGTATACATTTGATATTTTTTATACCCTAAATGTATAACCATTCATTCCATGCATAAAATTTAACCTTACCTTATGTTGGGTTTGTCTTGTAATATGGGATTGATCTTACATTACAAAAAATTGATCCATAAAGTTTCAATTCAAAAAAATTCAACTCTTAGTTATTTCATTCCTACCATGAGTTGACTTGGTAAATGTCTCTCATGATATATTACATGTAGTGGTATTGAAATACACTATATAATCATTCATCCTTTATTTATAATCATTATTATCAAATTTTTATTTAATCATTATAAGATAATCATTCATATATTCTACATACATTTAAGAGGAGAAATATTCTAGGAATATTTTGATTTAGAGTATTAAAAGGAATCTAATATCATATCATTATTATAGGGAATTTGAAGACTAAATTATTATCTCCATACAAAATCATAACTGTAAGTGACATCATTTAGGATAACATGACACTCACATTCTAATGATATCCTTAGGATATTTTTCACATATTGTGAGAGCTTGAAAATTAGTGAATAATGTACTTTAATGTAACATAAGTTTCAAAATTATACAATGAATAAAACAACTTCTATGGCTAATAGATCACCTTTATGTATGAAACTATATTCACATTATGTTGGGCTTCTCTTGTAGGTGTAGATTTATTCTAAAATAAGTTTCATTTGGGATGAACACATATAGATAAAATCTATTTGTAGGTTCGATAAACCTAGATTTTAAAGCTACACCAAAGTTATTTCATCTCCATGGATCCTAGAACAAATAATCTTATCCATTTTATATTCAATAAAATAACTTGAGTGAAAATATATTGATTTATAAACCAATTTCATTATTATATATATAAATATAAGATAATTTACATTGTGGTGTAAATTTTTTCTAGATTTTAAAAAAGTAAATTGTATTTCCTTTATAGTAAGATATTTAAGGGTAATGAAATAACCCTAACAAATAATTTAGAGTATATGTATTTTTCCTTTGACACCCACCAATTTTTTAATTGCTAAAATTTGTACTCCCTTTTTGTTTGGTTTTAGTTGCCCTAATTTATTTTTCCATGCCTTGGTCTTGAAGGGTTTTATTAATAGTTTATAGAGTATAGACTGGAAGCTACTACATAGAACTTGTGGAACTTAAGGTCAATAGGGAAGATGGATTGAGAGATACCTTATTAGGTTCATGTCTTTCTAGGAGACAAAGAAAAGATATATGTGTAATAGATATAGGATATATGAGAAGAGATGAGATAAGAGAGTAGTAAATAAGAATGTGGAGATAGGATAGAAGATAACATAGAGTAGATACTAAGACTTCTCATTGTACCTATCATATGAATATATATTTATATGGGGTTATAATGGTTGATCAATATATGCATTATGAATGAATGTTGTTCTTATTTAAGTTGAATATGGAATGAATTTAGATATAGTTTTCCTTCCACAAGTACTCTTTTCTCTTACTGTATCATTTGGGATATAAACTGACTAAACAAGGGATATCAATGTAAAAATGTTTAGATTGTTATTCCCTATGTTCTCTTTCCAACATTGGTTCGATTATCTGGACCTTAGAGTTATTCGTGAAGAAAAATAGGGTAAAGAAAAAATAGTAGTGGTATAAAAGAGGATTGTAGCAGAAAGGAAATTTATTTTGCAAAAAAAAAAAATAGGTACTACCCTTGTGAGAGGGGTAGGAACCAAAGTGATGATGATTGGAAATGGGGATGAATCTAAAAATATTCCTAAAAAAATGTAATTGTTCAAAATTTAAACTAATGATAGTTTATATAATGATTAAGAGAAATGTAGATTAAGAAAATCCATACAAAGGAGATAAAAAAAGGAAATTTGAGCTTATTGAAAGAATTTTGTTGGAAATCGAAATGATTGTAGAAGAAATAATATTGAAAAAAACCTATGATCAACATGAAAGATGCCATAGAATAATGGGTGAAGCAAAAATGAAAGAAAGAGAATAGGATAAAGAGGTAGTGGTAGAAACTATGTACGCAAAGAAAGAGCATGACATTGAGGGTGTTGTTTGGGTCACCATTGTGGGTAAAGCTCAATAAGTAAGGAAGGATATATCACAAATAAGTTCTAGCATGGGTGATCCCACAATACTGGTTTACAATTTTTGGGAGATCCTGATTTTTGCTGAAATCACATATTTTTAGAAAATATAATGATTTAAGCCTTGAAAAGTTCCATTTAAAGGATTAAAATTGAAGATGGTTTGATCAGACTACCTTAGATCAAACCCCTTTTGATAGAACCCCACTAATTTTAAACCATACTTATAACAAAGTTTCCTTTACACTTGTCAAAATGCTAATAAAAAACCATTTTTGATTTACGTTTCAGGGGATCAAATGAATTCATTGAAAATTTATTTTTTGTAAGTATGTAGTCCTTATTATAATATTCCCAAAAATTATAATTTTAAATAAATTTAATCTTATTATTATTTTTATTTATTATTTCTTGTGAATGTAGGTTTTTCACCAAAAATCAAGCTCTTTGTTCTGCACATGTGGAAAAATAACATATTATCAATTTTTTTGAAAAATATGTGTTGCCCTAGATATTGATGTCCCTGATCCAACAAAAAAAAAATTGAATTTCAATATATACAAAAAAGTTATGTTTTAGCTAGTAAATCATGTCTAAAATATAACTAGTTTGACTTTGAAACTTAATTAAGAAAAAAATATTCAATGAAATGCTATGAAACCAATTCCATGCACTAGATATAATAGTTACAAATCCAAATTAAAAAAAAATAGAATTTAATCCTTCATAAATAAAAGTTATGTGATAGCTAGTAACACAACTCTTTAAAATGGTGTTTACTATTAAAAACTAGTTTTCGAATGAGATGGAAAAAGAAGTGAAATCTAATTTTATAAATTTTGAAAAAAAAAAATATTTAGAATCTATAGACAAAATTTCACAAATCACTAGTTTGCATCATCTTCAAATTCCTCATGGTTTAGCAGCTATAGGTGCTTGAAAATGAAGATTCAGTTAAAAAAAATTAGTTCAATGTCCAATTTGGCCAAAATTTGTAAACCAGAATTGTGGGATCATCTGGATGGATGTAATAAGTCAAATTATGTAGAATATAGAGGGATAAATTGAGCATTATGGAAAAACTATAAAGGATTTAGAGAAAAAAAGTTACAAGAATTATAACAGCACCCATAACTACAACACTAAATACTTACCTAGATTGGTCAAACATTCAATTAAGGATAGATAATGATTGGGCACCAATGATTGCCTCTATACAAAAATCTTCAAATAATAATATCTTACATTGAATACTTAGATGGTTGGTAACCAAAAGTGTTCTCAAAATATTAGGAGACAGTATGGTAGAAAATAAATTATATCCTAAGGATGTAATTACATATAATGACACATCACTTTGAAGTAGGAGGTACAAAAAATGATGGCAAAGAGAAAATAAACATGAATACCTCTAGGAAGATGCCCATTTTTGGAAAAGACACTAATGAGGCTATATAACATATCTTCATTCTACAATTAATATGGAATAGATAAAACATATATAGTGACAACACTAACTCTCAATTTTATTAGTTCCTTATGAAGTGATGCTCTCAAATGGTATCGTAAAACTTATCCAGAGTGTGAAAATGAATGGTATGTAGTAAAATATTTTTTTTGGAAAATTTTGAAACTCAAAAATTATAGACTGAATGAGTAACAAAACACAAAGAACTTACTCAAGATGGAGATAAAACTATAACTAAGTTTGATAAGATATTTAAAGAAATATCTAGGAGGTTGAAAGAACCACTAATTGATAAGAAGAAAATTGATATTTTATACTAAGAGAAATACAAAAAGTCAGAATTTCCCAAGAGAGAAGAAGTTCTAATACATATAAAAAACTAATCACTTTGGTTTACTAGAATGAAAACTAGTCATGAAAAAAACTTGAGAAGGAAAAATAAAATAAAGAAATAGAAAAAATAAGATTAGAATTTGAACAACTAAGACTTTGGTAGGAGATCATGGTTAAACAATATACCTTTCCATAGAGACCTAACATTTGTTGTACCTATTATGGATGGGAAGGTAACCTAATAAATGAATTCCCAAAAGAAATAGGACAAAAGAAAGAAAATAAACTAAGGCTAGATCCAAGAGAGCTACATAAAAAGATGAACTCAGTTTAGTTTGGAACTTTCAAATAAGAGAGGATCTATGCCTAGGAAACCATAATGAGAAAAGAGGGTTAGAATATGCAAAAAAAATGGGAGAAAGGTCACTCTACCTACAAGACCATTGGCATACAATTTCAAAATGGAAAAGATAGAGGAACATAAACTACCTACAAAACTAATAGAATTAGAGACCATATAGTGATAGAGGCCAATTTGGAGGAGATAGAGGTTGAGGTAGAGGAGGAAGAAGAAAAAATGCCAACTAGATCAGTTGTGATAAGTAAGGATGCTTCAAAACTGAATGTTGGGGAGACAAGGAAAATCCATATGGATTTTTTGGAAGCAATAAGCATGATCTATTCAACTGTAACAAATTTGAAACTTATTATAAAAATATGGCACCACAATATAAGATTGATGAGCTACAAAACTCAAATCCAACTAGAGGAGAAAGAATTCTAAGAAAGACACCAAAATAATTAGGTGAAAATAATAGGAGATTCCATAAAGTAGAATCAATTGATATTGTGGCTAGTAGCTTTGAAGAAAAATATTAGACCTATGAACAAAATCACAAAAAAATGAAAATAGAGAAATAATAATTACAAGATAGGGAAAAAATACTGTAAATGATGGATATGTACCCATTGAGGAAGAAAATACTATAGATGAAAAATAATTTCACCTAAAGAAGAAACATCATGAAAAAATAGTGAAAGAAATTTCTCACTAATTAATAATATCAAAAGGTATAAATGTTGTGCATTTTTTCTTGCACACATGCCCTAATGAAATTATGAACCCTCTTTTGCTTTTGTTCTTGGTGTTTTGGCACTTTTATTTTGAGGATTTTCTTGCTTGGGAATATGATTTGATGTTTATCTTGCTTTCCTTGATGATCCCTCTCTGGTTTATATTGAAAATCTTAAGTCTTGGGCAATTTCTAGGTTATCCACTATTTTTGGGAAAATCCACTCCTAGTGGAATTCCTTGGTTTCCTTCAAAACCCGATGGCGATTGCTTTGCACTATGATTCAGAGATTTTAATTCTTCATAGAATTTTGTGGTGGCTGGATCTCTCCAAAGTTCCTTTGCCCTGTCGCATTCCTGGATTTCAGTTTTTCCTATCTTGTCAAATGCATTAATGCTCGCTTATACATTTTCTGCATCAGGTATTTAGTCCTTTTTTTAGAATTTTATGTCATTAAGTATTTATCATTTTCTCTCTTTTGATCTGAGGTTCTCAATTTGGAGTTTTGGGCATGGTTTGGTGTTTGAATTCATGGATTTCTTGGATTTGGTGGTGATTTTCCTGGGCATCATCTGTTACTTGCCAAGGTGCTAAAGATTGTTTTATTTCCTTACTGCAATTGAGTTTCACTCCATCAATGGTATGTCTTCATTTCCTTGCTTCTGATTGTTGAATGTGAATGATTCTTTGGCATCTTGGGTGTGCTTGGAGTCTAAATTTATGTATAGTGTTCAACATTTGAAGCTAGGGTTATTTGACTTTGTTAGAGTGATTATTCCAACCGAGTTTTTGAGCTTGTCTTTTGATTTCATCATGAGATAGCTCACTTGTGTAGGCAATAATGAGCCCTTTTGTAAACCTAGCAAAAAAATAAGTTAAGTCCAAGCTTTCCCTATGCTTTCATGGCAAATTTTAGGGTTTCTTGCCTAGGGCATCACCAATTCCTCTCGATTTACCTTAGGATAAGTCTTGAATTTAAAGAATGATTTATAGGAGGTTTGAATTGAGCTAGTTGTAGGCCCAGGATCCTCAAATTTGTGATCGTTTGATTAATTTAAGTGAATTCATGAGAAAACGTCAACATTCAGGTTTTCCTTCAACTTTGGGATTATTCTCAGCTATCAAAATTCCTCGATTTTTTGTTTTCTCTCCACTCTCTTGAAATGTGATGTGATTTATATTTTTTCCTGCTTCACAAATTTCCATTCCCTTTTGATTTTACCGAAGTTTCCTTTGTTCCTTCATTTTCTTGGAATTCGTAGGCCATTGTAGTTTTTTTGGATTTTCATCCTAGGCGAAATTCTCTGAAACGTTGTTGAAAATGAAGAACTGAAAGATAGAAAGATTTATTAGTTGATGATTATGCATTGTATGATAAATTTTAATTTATTATAGATGTATCATGTTGTTTCTTAAGTTAATAACAGTTGGTTAAGTGATTATTTAATGCTTTGATGTTTATTTCGCTAGAATCCACCTGGTTGAGAATTTTTGAAAATTTCTCTTTGGCTTGGATTCCACGGGAGGACTTAAAACCCAAAATTTGAGATGACTAATTTTTATGGGGTTTTAGAGAATTTTTATTATATTAGGACTTATATTGAGGAGGAATATGTTATTTTTGATTGATTAACTTGGCTTTCTTATGGTTTCTTTGTTGAATGCAGGCTAAGTCAAGTAAGGTAGTGACAGGTGGAACCAAAGGTAAAGAAATGGATCCAAGTGTGGAGGGGTCTTCTATTTCTGAGGCAAAGAGAATTAAAATGGATATCAAGAGCAGAATTCCTAAGAGCAAGCTTACTTATGTCTAGTTAGAGGTAATCATTATAAATGTTGGGCTATGGGATTATGAAGAGTTCAAGACAAGGATGGCATCACATGACCTTCCTTTGCTAGCCAAAATGACATTGGAATCAGGGTTGGCACATGTAGCTAGATTTCCTCCTATAGTGTAGTGTTATGAATTGGTGCTCGAGTGTGCCAGACACTATGACAGGGGTACACAAAGGATAGTAGGTCCCCAAGGGAGAATTGTGGAAAATGTAAATCCTATGTCAATAGCCTAGACCTTTGACATGCCTAGAAAATATTATGTGGTGGATTTAAATATAGATATGGAAAAGAAGTTTTATGAGGAAGATACCATCAAGGCCCAACAAGTTATCAATTCCTTGTTGGAGAAGCTGAAGTCTCACTTTTCCAAGCTACCCAAGTAGTTATTTAGAGCTAAATTCAAGAAGTAATACTATGATGTTATCACCCTTCTTAGTAGGGTGGTAGGGTTGAAGAGTGCAGGAATGTTTGAAAATTGGATGTTCTATGTCATAGTGAGGATGGAACAAAAGACTAACTACCACTCGGTAGGCATTATAAGTGCCATGATTCATGAATAGATGTGCAATGTTCTATAGACTAAGAGCCTCACAATGACTTCTTACCTATTCTATGCCTTGGCTAGGTTTCATCCATATAAGGGACTAAGCACAAGATGTGTGTTTGGACAGGATGTGATTTATGAGGTTTATGCCTAGCTACACTTGGGTAATTTGAGCTATAGGAGGGTGAATGATGCATTCACTATGTACATCACTAGGCTTTTCCAAGGTGTAGAGCATGTAAGGATATCTGACAATGCCAAGGAGTTAATCAAAAGGTATGGGGCTTGGTTTATACAGTTTCCCACCTTTTCATACATAAGGATAGATGGTTTTTCAGAGGGCTCCATATAGACTTCCCAGGTATCCCATGGATCACATTATACTTCTAGAGGTGACAAGGAAGATATGCGATTTTGATGCGATTGTGAAGAAAGATAAGCATAAGACTGGATTCGGTGGAGATTTTCCTTTGAGGATAGGCACTAGTGAGGCATGCCATTCTATTAATTCAGCCTATGCTTCTGAAGAAGA
This sequence comes from Sequoia sempervirens, assembly GCA_007258455.2. NCBI lineage: Eukaryota > Viridiplantae > Streptophyta > Pinopsida > Cupressales > Cupressaceae > Sequoia > Sequoia sempervirens. The sequence goes on along the minus strand of VDFB02009028.1, from coordinate 221,920 downwards.
AATGAGCACCCTTGGGCTATCTCTTCATTCCAAAAGATCCAGGTTTGACAAGACTGGTGAGGCACAGTAGAAGGCCACTAGAGAATATAGCCACAAAGATGATATAGAAGACTATTGGGCCAATTGCAGCAATGAATATGAGATTAGGAGGAAGAAGTTTTCCAAGATGCTAGTGAACTTGGTTCAACTATATAATGTGAAGGCTATTCTAGATAAAGTTGAAGATGATGGGGATCTAATTCAAGGCCATGATTATGAGGTAGTGAAGGATAAACTAGTGGGAGAAATAGACTAGTTGGAGGAAAAGAAAACAAATTTAGAACAAATTATGACTCTGGTGATTAAGTATACAAAGTTGTGGCTCAATCATAAGATGTGGGAACTGGAAAGTGAAGGTGTATAATGCACCTATGATCTAATGGGAGACTTGGAGTCTCATTCCACTTCTGAAGAGTCAACTAAGCAGGATCCCAAGAGTAAGGAGAAGGTGAGCTCTACTTTTAAGATAAAGATTAGAGATGTTTAGGTAGAGGAAGCACAAGAGGTAGGAAAAAAAATAAAGCCCATTGCAAAGAAGAGGAAACATGTTTCAAGGACAAAGAAATTAGCAAAGGATGAGAATGAAAAGGAAGATAAAGCAACTAGTGCTTCTATGCCAAAGGGAAGATGGATAGTGAGATTCTCATAGAAGGAAAAGGGAAGCTCCAAGGCAGGGGAGGAAGTTAGCCCACCTGTGATAAATGTGGAGAGCTTAGGAGAAAGAACTCAGGTATATGTGAGGAAATCAAGAACTCCTTATCATAAGGACAATGTGCCAAGGAAAGATGATCCTCCAGTCACTCCTACTATAGAACAACATGATGATACTCCTCCTTCCCATTAGGCTTGTAATGTACCAGGTGAATCCAAAGGGGTAGAGAGTCACCAAGATCCAAAGGAAGAAGAATTGCAGGAAGGTGAGCTCTATAGTGTTGAAGTAGAGATAGAGAGGGTGTTGCAATCTCCTCTAGTAACTTATGAAGATTCACCTATCAGGAATGAAGAAGATAGATCTCCTTAGAAAGAGGAAGTTCCAGTTAGGACTCCTTCACCTATGCATGAAGAAGAACATGACAAGAGGGAAGAGAGTAAAGTTGAAGAGACTCCTAGGAGGCGTGATTTGCATGAAGAGGCATCCAAAGATCATCAAGATATAGTTGGACAGGGTAGTGTGTAGTTAGATCCCATAGTGCCTGCTTGGTTAGACAAAGAATTAAAGAGTAAGAAGATTGTGGTAGATGATACTGCTTCAAATTGGAAAGAAATATTGGTGAATATAGGGAAAGGTAAAGAAAGGAAGAAATCCAAGGTTATCTCAAAGATTGAGAGAGATGAAGCGAATAACAGGGTGGTTCACATTGCTACTCCTGCTCCTGAAAAAAATAGAGATGATGTTACTGGAAGTGACTACAATGTGCAGACCATCAACCTAGGGCCAATTTCCATGAAGTAGGAAATTGAAGAGTATGAAGGCTCCAATGCTGTAATCTTAGGGAGATTGAGGAAGGAGGTACAAACTAAGCAAGATTTGAAGAAAGAAAATGATAAACTTAAAAGGTATTTTCAAGAATTGATGAAACCCTTGTAGTCCATCAACTCCTCATCATCTATTGCCAGCTTCCTACCACAGGAAATAATATCTAAGTTGGAAATAATGAAAAGCACCACACATGCTACCATCAGCTGGTTACAAGGAGTGTAAACCAAGGGAGATAATTCTATCAAAGACATTCTTTCAACTAGAGGGGATGCAATGATATCATTAGATTGGCTATGGAATGTGTTGGCACAGGATAAGGAGGATGTAGATATACTATTACAAAAGGTTAAGACAATCATGAAGTATACTAAGGATAAATTGGTAAGTGATGGCATTCTTTCTTCCTCCAAAGTTGCAAAATGTTGGGAGTGGTTTGAGGCTTTGCAAATAAGGCAGAAGGTATTAAAGAAAGTGTATAAATAGGGGAAGTAGATTGAAGACACCTTGGCTGAGATTTACAATAAGTGCATTTCCTTCTTTGAAGTGATGACAAGGAGAAAGAAATTTGTGCCAAAAAATCTTAGCTTGGAGCAGTTGAGAAAATGGTGGCAAGATGTGTATTATCCAGTAAATGAGGGCCCTATCACTAAACATTAGTTGGATGATGCAACTACCTACATTGTAGTGATTGATAAATATCAAACAAGGTAGATTGGGATAAAATAGTAACGTAGTCAAGAGATGATATCAAATCCCTTGAGAGGAGAGTTAAGGTTTTACATATGCCACCTATGGCCAACTTGGACAAGGTATTTTGATGACATAGGATAAGGTGGAGCATGCCAAGGACAAGGGGGGAATTATTTAATGCAATACTACATCAAAATTTGTGCTTTCCTATTATTTTCCTTCTCCTCTATATGCATTGGACTGAATTACATTGGAGATCCCAAGCCGACCCAGATGAGTCCCATGTATTTAATGCTTATTCTATTTTGACTTCCTCTTGGATGACTTGTTTTGTGGCCATTATTATTGTAAACCCTAATTTTGTTGACATATCCTAGGGGATTTCAATAAATATGGCATTCTGCCTCATTTGTAAGAGCTAGCTAGATAGTTTTCCTTTGAAGAGAATTGAGCAATAGAGAAAGATTCAAAGTTAGAAGTTAGTTCATTTTGAGCAAGTGTTGTAACACAAAGCACTGGAATTATTGTTGTTATTGGGTGATTCAATACAATTGAAGACATTGTGCTTTTGGTGAATTCTCTTGTGTTAATTTATCTTGCATGGTTCTTGTTGTTATATATTTTGAGGTTGCTTGAGAAATATTAGATATATGCTAGATTTAGAATTATACATGATTCAATGGTGTTTGTGATTTGATTCTAGAAGTGTTTGCAGCAATCCCTGGTCCATACTTTTTGCAGCTAGCTAATTGTTAGTTGCTTTGAAAAGTTAGCCTAGACCTTCTATTCATTGTGCTTAGTCTAATTGTGGATGTTTATTCATTTCAATTGCAATAGGGTTGTCTTAGATGAATATTCATGATCTGAAAATCCTTAATACCTTAGAAGATTGCACTATTTATGTAAGATTGCAAATTTAGTTGGGTCAAGCATAGATCAGTTTTGAGGGATTGGTCCATTTCAAGTATTTCATCATTTGCACTATTAATCTTAGGAGTAATTTTAATCTTATAGATCTCTTGAAACCTTTATCTTTTGTTATTTCTTTATCATTTGGCTTAGATTTAGGATTGGAAGTATCACCATATTGCTAAGAACTGATAAATTTAAGATTCAGTGTTTTCTTGTAGTAAGGTCCCTTTGTGATTACCAACATTTTCACATTTATCATTGAGCTTTTTATGCATTATCAAGACCTGACATTAGAGACCTTGGGGTTATCTCTTGAGGCTTACTGATAGAGATTTACCTTTCAAGAGAGATAGGATTGATATATTTTGTCTGAGTTGTTATGTAGAAAACACCATCAACAATAAAAAAAAAGTGATTACTTCCCAAAAATAGAGGTGAGAATACTCAAACAGCTAATAAAAATACCCAAAAAGCTCTAATCTATTGAAAAAAAAATAAAAATTTATAAATACTATAATAAACAATATAAATCACCATAAATAAGAATAATTGAAAAGACTTGTAGTGAATGGAAAAAAATACCCATCATGATTAAAATTAGCATAGACCATAAGAAAATAAAAATTTTGATGGTAGATTTAGGATCTTACATAAATACACTCCCAAAAAGTGTATGGGACAAAAAGGTAAATCTAAACTTGAACAATCACCTTAAAACATTAGTTTACTAGATGGTAGCAAGATGAAAACATTGGGGACTTAGAAATTGGTAGTAGTAAATGTTAGAGGAGTAAATCAAATTATAGGTCACTTCTAGGTAGTTTCCATCAAAGTAAACTTTGATTAAATATTGAACACATTACTTGGATTAAAGTGGTTTTTTAACACAAATGATATTGTAGACTCAAGAAAGAAATAAATATCATTTCTTGATGATAACATAATAGTCCGCATTCCTTTAGAGAAAATCCCAAATGAATCATCTATAGAGGAAGTAAAAATAGAAGAATATCACAAATTTGATAACAAAAGCCTCTACATAATCTCAAGACTCTCATTAAATGACACTCTTGAATAACCAAACTTGGAAGGGGGGTTGAAATAGAAAGTAGTGCTTATCAAACATATAGTGAAGAAGTATTGGATGCATGTATATAGGAAGAACTAAAACTTTACTCCTAGAGGATTATCTGATATTGTAGAGTATTTGTGATTAGGAGGACATTGAAGGATGTTGAACATTCTAGGATAAATACAAATAACATATCGCATAATATTTGTCACAACTTGGAAGATAGCAAGCATGACACTCCTAGAATATTTCATAAGATAAATCAAATCTCACACAAAATTTAACATATTAAAATCCCCAAGTACTCAGGAGAAGGAGATCTCTTATCATTTATTACACAAATAGAACATATTTTCATTAATGAGGATCTAGGACTTGACATATTAAAACACACACTTATTTTTAAATCTATAGGTTCACATAAAACACACAAGGACTAGCTAAGAAAGTGGTAAATATTTAAAATCTAAATAAAAATAGGGTACCTACCAAAAGAATGTGAATACTTGGAGATACCAAAATACAATGGGAATATCTTACCAGAGGATCACTTAAACACTTGTATCATAATATGGAAAGCAAAGAATGAGTAGGATGAATGATTATACATCCAATTATTTTATTGTACATTAACACCAGTTTCTTGGACTTGGTATATAAACCAAGAATGGTGAGAAGAAACTTACAAAAAGAAAGACTATATACAAACCAAACTACTCAAAATGAAAGAAATAATATTCAAGCTAGATATAACTAATCAAGCAATAATATTGTAACCCACTACACCATCCCTACAATCAGAAATAATATTGAAATAGATTTAATAGTTAGAGAAAGAATCATCATTCTTTGAGAAAATATGTTGTCTAATGCAATAGGGAGATGATGATACACACAACCTAGGTATAAGTTAAACCAAGGGGAAAAAAAATTAGTGTCCCCAAAAAAATATAAACAAAAATACAACAAACCAATCAAGCTAAAAGAAGAAAATATTTCCAAGGAGGATCCTAAATTGGAAAAAATAGGATATTATTAAGATGATAAACTAGTTGCACAAGTTGCAAAAATCCTATCAGAATTTGAATAGTTATGAACGTTAGTGCATTCAAATTCCTAAAAGGGATAAATGAAGAAGTGGGAGTCATGAAATTTCAACTCAAAGAAGGGGCTAAACTAGTATGCAAGATACCATAAATATTGGATCCTACAATGAGAATAAAGTTAAATAAGAGTTAGATAAAATTCTTGAAGTAGGTATAATTAAAATAATAGAAGATGCAAAATGGATAAGCCCTATAGTTGTACAAAAAAAAGGACACACGAAGTAGTAATATGTGTTGATTTTAGGTAACTTAAAAAAACTTGCACTCATTACCCTATATATACACCTTTCATCAAAGAAATATTCGATTCAGTGGCTGGAAGAGAGATTTACTAATTTACTAATGGTTTCTTTGGTTACTACCAAGTGAAAATGAGGGAAGAATATTAATCAAAAACTAAATTTACAACAATATGGGGTTCTTATATGTACGCAACCCAAAAAATTTACATATGTCATTCAACAAAATAATGGTAAATGAAATTAAAGATTTTATACATGGCTTCTTGGAACTATACTTAGATAATTGGAATACATATGGTTGGATAAAATACCCTATACACATACTTAGAATGATGTTAAACATATTTCAAAGTATGTAGATGGTATTAAACTTGAAGAAGTGCATGTTCATGGTACTTTATGAAACACTGCTAGGGAATATTATTTGCAAAGAAGCACTAATGGTAGACCTTACCCTATTTATGACATTACTTCCTCTTAAGATAGATCTAAATGTTCAAGCATTCTTAGGATACACCAACGAGCACTCCATGTTTATAAGAGGCTATGTGTCAATAGATGCAGCATTGATGGAATTGTTAAAAAGGAAAATCAGTAGAAATATCAAATGGAATGAAGAATACCAAACTACATTTTACACACTTAAACACAAATTTTTGGAGGCCCCTCTCTTAATCTTCCCAACTTGGAGTATGCCATTTCATGTATATGTGTATACATATTGAATTTAAATAGGATTAGTAATAGATGAAACCAAAGGAAATATGGATCATCCCATAGCATTTGTAAGTAGGAAATTATCTTGAGAAAAGAAAAATATATATTACCACCAAATGAGAGCCACTAGACATGGTCTATGTACTCAAAAAATTTAGGCACTATCTACTATCAACACCCTTCTTTTTCTTTAGAAATCACGAGTTGATAAAGCACTAACTAAAGAAACCTAAATTTCTAGATATGTAGGTAGCTACTTTTATTTTAAAAAAATGAGTTTAAAGTAATGGTGAAATTATGGAAGAAAAATTGAGGACATAATTACCTATCTACAATAGAAATAGAGGAAGAACTAGAGGATCATCTAGAAGATCTGCATAACACATAATTATTTAGGATCAATTTCATATCATAAAAATTACATGATATTAGCATGCTTATGTCAAAAGGATAATCTCCTACAAATCTCTCACTATAGGATAAAGAATCTCTAGTACAAAATTTTATACCTTACATACAATAAAAGGATAATTAAACCTTATGGGATGAGGTTCAATCATAAGAAGGGTTTTTTATGAACATGAAAGATAATCCATTCTAGTAGAATAAAATGAAGGAATAGTAGAACACAATTATGGTGATATAGTGACCAAAAGAGGGTATGTGCAAGATCATGATGGGCCAAAAAGTGGCAATATGTAACTGATATGATGGCCCATGTGGCTGACGACTCTTTTTTACCCAAAATTGATGAAACGAAAAGGGTTTTTAAAGGAAATTCTAAGCTTTCCACCAATATAAATTATGCTTTACTTTTAATTTAATAAATAATTATTATTCATTTTCTATTTGAATTATGACTAAAGTCCTAATTGATAGGTTGATTGAAAAACATCTATAACTTTCAAATGGTATCATAGTTTTGAATATGAAACATGTGTCACATTCTATGCTTCATACTATAGGATTAAAAAAAATTGAATTTTATGAAGTTTTGACCAAGTTAAGGTGGTCAGATATATAGTTTTATTATTTTTTAAAATTTGTAATAAAAATTCATAATTAATTATTTACTTAAAAAAATTACAAAAAATATGCATCACATCGACATGAGTCCTCTACTTATATCTAAAATATTATAAAAAATTATTACCATTTTATTGTGGCTAGGTGGTCGATGCATTAATTCCTCTTATTTTTTCCCTCGGAATTTAAGTACTACTACATTGAAATTTCAAATTTTCACCAAATAATTTAAATAAACCTAGTAGTTTAGAAATTACATTCAATTTTCTACAGATTCTATTCTTGCATATTTTTGAAATAATATAGAGAACTTATTCAAATTTTTGCATCAAGTTTCCTAACTTTGATTTTTCTGAGTTTTTTGCCACTTAAGGGCCTATTTTTTCCATGATGATCCTGCACATACCTAAGAGTTAAACTATCCATAATTTGGTGGATAGCACTTCATGGAGATGTAAAAGAGTATGGAAATAATTATGACATATGTTAAAGGGTGGGGAAATCTATTACAAGGAATGATTCCCCTAAAAATAGTACAAGCATAGATTTCATTTGAAAATTTGGAAATAGACTTCATAGGACCCATTGATTCACTTTCCAAAAATTCTAGAAAAAAATTATAATAGGGGTAGAATATCTAACAAAGTGGGAAAAAGTTGAACCTGATAAGAATTCAAAGACTACCATAAAATTTTTATATGAGAATATAATCACTAGGTATGGTTGCTCATTAAGTACTATAAGTGATTGAGGAAAACATTTTTTCAACTAAGTAATTGTGGAGCTAATGAAGAATTTTATAATTACAAACAATAAGATCTCACCCTATCATCCCCAAGAAAATAGAGAAAGTGAATCTCTATAAAAGATAATTGGCACATCACTCACCAAGATGTGTGATAGAAATAGGTTAGACTTGAATATAAAGATACTTGCAATACTGATGGCCTACCACACATCCTACAAAAGAACTAATAAATTTATGAGGAATTTTTTTTGTATTTCTTCTTTTTCTTCTATGATGTTGCTCTTATCAATAGGTGTTTCATCATATTTTGTAATATTTTCAATTTCATGTTCAACATTTTCATTTTCAATTTCATGTTCAAAAATTTTAAATTGTATTAAATGTTCAATATTATCATTTTCAATTCATGTTTAACATTTTCAAATTCAATATCATAGTCACTTCCAATTTCATTTAAGGGTAAAGAAGATCCTTCTCCCTAAAGACTAGTTGACAAGCCTTTTCTTTCATTCCTCTTCCTTGATCTATTTTTTTCCAACTCGCTTCAATTTACTCCATTTGAAATTTCCTCTTATTTTTGTCTTTATAAAACCTACTAATTCCCATTTTACAAATAAGAAAAAGGTACCTTGATGATTGATAGAATCAAAATTTATACAGAAGAGTGCAGAAAAGAAAAATATATCTATATTGGAAAGAAATCACCACATTCTTGACACCAGAGAAAATGTGTGAACTATTAGAATGCCCCAAATGGAAATCAGATTATTCTTTCCACTTAAACAAAATGGATATCCATTTTGTAACCTTGTTTTCACAAAATTAGAAAAAAAGATTTGTAAGCCAGATATCCATCTTGAAGCACAAAATGGATATATGTTATATTAAAAAATAAATAAATTTATAAAAATCCAATATAATACAAGTATTATAATATTAAATATACTATATTATCCTATTTATATGATGTAGCATTATTATATTATATTTAGCCAATAGGCTATATGTGTGAACTTTGGTTAAAATTTTCATCAGCCTTCCTTATTTTTATTTGTTTCGGCATTGAGTTGTCGGTCAGGAAAAAGGCAATAGAGGTTATTTGATTTTTTAATTAAAAGTGTTTGGCACGCCGATAGAGATGGCTAGCGAAATTAAATGGTGGATGGTATCAACATTAGTTGTTGTATAGTTTCCGTGTAGTGCCGATGGTTGTAAGTAACACCTTCCTTTTAAACCCTTAGAAAATATAACAAATGTCTGCACATTGTTCGATAAGGCATTGTTGGGTGTCATTTGGTGGCTTTACCTTGTATCAGAGCTATGAGTGAGGAGGGAAAGCTTATGTGAAGGTGCAAGTGTGATTATCTGTTGTGGAATTTCTATGAAGGTGGTTGGAGGTTATATTGTGTTTTTTGCATGGGGCGATAGTTGCAGAAGTAGTACAAAAGTGTCGATTGCGATAATTATTTACCCATTTTTTGTAGGAAATGGAGAAAGAAGGGATTAGATAGAAAGCAAGCAGGAAGAGGTACATTTGAACCAAGCAAGAATAGGTGCGGGAAGAGGTGCATATTGAAAAAACCCTTTCTAGAGTATTTCAAAAATAATTTATGTTATTTTCCAAAGGGCATTGTTGATTGTTGTTCTATAGCTTAGGCTATATTGTTTCATTTATGGTTTCCATGTAGTCGTGATGGGTGGAAGGAAATATTATTTTTTTTTTGTTGGTTTTTTATTGTGAATTCGTGTGTTTTTTGTGTGTTTTTCATTTGGGTCACTATTGAAACCAATATTTTTTATGCTTTCTGTGTAGGCACGATGGGTGAAAGGCTATATTCTTTGTTTTTGAATTGGTTTTTTACTATGAATTCGTGTGTTTTTCATGGGTTTTTTCATCTGGGTCACTATTGAAACCAATTTTATTTCATTTATGGTTCATGTTTCGTGGTGAAGATTTTGAATTGGTTTGTTACTGTGAGCTTTTTGTGTTTTGTGGGTTTTTCCATCTAGGTCACTATTGAAACCAATATTGTTTCATTTATGGCCTTCATTTTCTAATGATTGTTGTAACGCAATAAAATAGTTAATTTTATATAGTTTATGTTGTTTTCCATAAGGCATTGTTGATTTTTTTCTCTAGGTTAGGCTACATTGTTTAGTTCATGACCTCAAAGATAAATGTTTTCCATAAGGCATTGCTGATTTTTTTCTCTAGTTTCCTTTTTGATAAGGTATGTAGAAAATAAATATACAGACAATGAAATCTAGATAAATACATGACCTCAAAGATACATGTTTCATTTATGGTTTTTGTTTTGTGGTGATTGTTGCAACACAATGAAATTTAGTTAATGTTATACAATTTATGTTGTTTTCTATAAGGCAGTGTTGATTGTTGTTCTCTAGCTTAGGCTACATTGTTTCCTTTTAGATAAGGTTCTGTTGAAAAAAACCTATATAGTTTGTTGAAACCAATATTGTTTGGTTTATTGTTTGGATTTTGCGGTGATGGTTTTGCATGGGTTTTTTACTATGAATTTTTGTGCTTTGTAGGTTTTCCCATCTAGGTGACTATTGCTACCAATATTGTTTCATTTATGACTTTTTTTTTATGGTGATGATTGCAATGCAATAAAATAGTTAATATTATGTAGTTCATGTTGTTTTGCATAAGGCATTGCTGATTGTTGTTCTCTAGCTTAGGCTATATTGTTTCATTTATGGCTTCCATTTTATGTCAATGGTTGCAACACAATAAAATAGTTAATTTTATAGAGTTTATGTTGTTTTCCATAGGGAATTGTTGAGTCTTGTTCTCTAGCTTTGGCTATATTTTTTCATATTTGATTTGCAGTACAATAGTAAGTGTTATAGAGTTTATGTTGTTATCCATAAGGAATTATTGATTGTTGGTGTATATCTTTGGCTATATTGTTTCCTTTCCACTAGGATGTGAGTGTGTATGTCTGTATATTCATTTTCTACATGTATCTTTGAGGTCATGCATTTATCTATTTATAGATATGTCCAATTTTTAATATTAATATAGTTATTTTCTTCTTGTCTAGTTTGATTGTCACATACTTTTATATCTGCACAATTGTTGTTCACTATTTTGAATGTTTATATGTATGTGTGGGTGTGTATGTGTGTATATGTTCATTCTCGATAAGGTGTTGCTCAACAAAGAATTTTCTAGGTTGTTGTTGAAACCATTATTGTTTCCTTTAAGGATTCTATTTTGTGGTGATGGTTGTAGTGCTATATAGTTGATATTGTTTCATTTATGGCTTTCGTTTTCTGTCAATGGTTGCAACGTAGTAAAATCGTTAATATTATAGAGTTTATATTTTTTTCCTTATGGAATTTTTGAGTGTTGTTCTCTAGCTTTGGCTCTGTTATTTCATATTCAATTCACAATACAATAGTAAATCTTATAGAGTCTATGTTGTTATCCATAAAGCATTGTTGACTACTAGTCTATAACTTTGGCTATATTGTTCCCTTTCCAATAAGGTGTTGTTGAAAAAAAATATTTCCTAGGTTGTTGAAACCATTATTGTCTCATTTAGGGTGTGAGCATGTATGTTTGTATATGCATTTTGTAGTGCCCCTCCCTTGTGACCTTTCCGGATTTTGTGTAAGTGTTTAATTGCGTTATTGTTATTTTGTGTGCAGTTAACATAATATTTGATGGAATTGTGTACTCAATTAATTAAAATAGCATTGAGTAAATAAAACTAGAAATTAAGATGAAAATTAAATAAATTAGTTTTATAAAACATTAAGTAAAGAGATATTAATAAATAAATGAACTAATTGTTTTGAAAAAAGTATTCTTTTAATGATATTCGATAATAATTAATAAATTATTAGTTGTTCAAAGATAATTATCCCAATGGCGTGAAGCGTAAATATTATTTCCAATAGATTTTAATTGATTGGATGGAAAGTAGATAGCTTGTTACTAACTAAAGATAAATTAGATTCTAATCAAAAATAGAAAAAGATGAATAATATTGTGCTAGAGTTAACTCATTAAAATATCGAAGGTAATATGTTTTTCTTTTAAAATTAAATAAATGGCAAGATAAGATTTTGAACTGAAGATAAAAGCAAGGAAAGCAATTGGAAAATGGAAAGTGAATAGTTTATTGCTAATTAAATAAATTATTATATTAAGAAGTAATTTAAATAAAATTAGAAGTAAAATTGTAAATAACAAGTCCATATTGTGAAATAATATTTACATGTTTAATTTTAAATAATTAAATTAATTTTTACCTTATAAAATATTATCTTGTGGGGTATAAATATTATATATAGGAAAATAATGTGATTTATAATTTAATAATGATTGAAAGATAAATTATTTTAATAAGAAATAAAAATAGAATTTAGGGGATAGGAAGCTGAAGTGTTTTAAAGCAAGGAAAAAAAAAGATGGAAAAAAAATTATAAAAAGGAACTATCGCTCTTCCTTCAGAAGAAGGAAGGAAAGCAAAACCAATTCCATCCAAAAGGCAGACAGTTAGTTTTTGAGCAGAGATTTGGGAAGAATATCGTTGGGGAAAGAAATCTTCCTTGCACGTGAATTATTCTTTTATTAGGAGGATATAATGCAGATTGGGGAAAATTGGCAGGGTTGGTCTTTGGTGAATGGATCTGGTGGCTACGTAAGAGGTTGTATTTTCTCATCATCTCCATCATTGAAAAGTGTTTCTAGGTTGGGCATGCTACTCTGTATATGTTTTGGTTTTTTCAATATCATAAATGAATGATTCCTTTTGTCTCTTGCAAAACATGGCTGAATGTTTGATGCATCGTGAATGCTGGGTTTTGAATATCAAAATATCTCTTTCCATCCTTAGCAGTGAAAATGCATTGTTGATAGCTTTAGTTTGGGCCTTACGGTCATCCCAATTCTCTCCAGCTGTTGATTTCATTCACTGGTTGTTTTTTGCCTCTGTATGAGACTCGTTTTATAGATAAAAACTTTCTTGTTAGTGTCTGCAAATCTTCTTATGCCGTTTCAATTTATCATCATAACCGTATCGCTGGAACATAAAATGTTTTTAACCTTCCTGAATTCATTGGAAAGCTTTCACATCTGCAGTTCTTGAAAAATAGAGTGTAGTAGGGGTTTTAATAATCTATCCTTATTTCATTGACAGCCAGTCTCAGCTGTAGCGCACGAACTTAGTAGGAAGTTTATAGATTTAAATAACCTGCTTGATTCTGCTATCAATCGATCACTATTGCTGCACTTGAAAATATTATTTATCCTACTCTTAAGTCACGTAATTACACCTCACCTTTCTCCTTCCCTTCTGTCTTGTGGATATCGAGTGAGATTTGATAATAATGCAAGTAGATGGCGATATTTTGAAATTCCAATATTCACTTTCTGTTATACTTGGAAACCTGTCACTGTTACACCATTTAGAGTTGATGCATTGTATAGAATTAAATAGTCTCCCTGAAACCATTGGCAACCCGTCACAACTACAACGTTGTAGACTTGCAAAGGTGGAGTAAATTAAATAATCTCCTCAGGAGTATTTTTGCTAGCTGCATTTTGCTTTTTATTTCTTTCCAAGGCTGTGCACCCCCTCATCACAATTGTCTTCATCTGTTCTTTATTTCACCATTTTTGTGCATCATTTATAGTCTTGGCTGTATGGGATCAATGGATTAGCACAAAACTGATAAATGGGGCTATCGATTATGCATTTTATTGAAAGTTTCTTAAGCCTTTTCAACAATCTTCTTGCACGTGTTTAATACCTCTTCATCCCATGTGATGAACTCGCTTCATGTTCTCCTTTCGAAAATGGTCTAAGTTTGGCCCACATGCCATAGTTATATCTTAATAGTTCTCCTCTCTTTTTCCTTGTGGACAACATGCGGTGGTTGGTTATCCTGTAAGATAGGAGTCGTCATTAGTGAAATTTGGGATTCTTTATACTCTAGTTTCATGAATTGATTAATATGTGTATCTGCTCTAGATGATAGTCACTATTCCAGGATATTGCTGAGTTCGTTGTAGTTTTAAGTAGTGAAAAGTTCAAGTTGAAGTGATAGTAGGATTCATAGGCAGTGATCTAAGTATAGTATAGTCCTATAGTCATAATATATATATATATAGGTAATAATATGGTAGAAGGCATTTCAAATAATAATCTGTTCTTCATAGATATATAAATGAATAACAAAATGTTCTCATTTCTCACCTTAGTTCTATTCAAGTGAATATTGTATTTATGTTGTGTATGTAGAAATTGATGAAAATTGTTTTGTAACAAAGTGATTCCTAGATGAATAAATGAGAAATTCGAATAGCAAGGAAGATAAATTAACTTAGTATATTTAGATGTCTCTTTGGTAGTTCTTGGAATCATGGTGTCTCTTGGCTTTAGGTGAAATATGTGGAGGTTGTGTGTTCGTAGAAGTAGAGGTTGAATGATATATATAGCTATAGGGGAATGGAGTCACTATTGTGATAAATGTGTAGTGAGGTAGATATTAAAATATGTCTCTTCCTTTTCTTTAAATGGACTTGAATGATGTCTCAATAATTGAAGAGATAGGATATAAAGGAAGCCTTAAATGCTAGTTTAATGTTATCACCTTTTGTAGATTAGAAGAAAGAGAATGATTAAATGGATTAGATGATTAATTGAGTAATATTAAGGAAGTTCTTAAATTATATCATCGTAAAGTTATTAACTTGTTTTATATAAAGGAATTAAGTAATCTTGACAAAAAAAGAGAGTGATATAATTAGGAATGGAGATTGTTGTTATTTAAGAGAAACAATATAAAGTTTAAATTGGAATATATTTGTTTTAATTCGTGTTTGGAAGTATACTTGTGATTAGTGTCTTACGGCTTAATAACATCAGATTATATCTTCACTTCGCAATATTGTGATATCCTTAAATGTTGGAAGTGATTAATCTTTAAAATAATGTTCTTTTTAGATTGTTTCAAATTTCTTCTTATTGAATGAATGGGTATATTGTATTTGAATGTGTGGTTTTATGGATTGTTTTGATAGATCCTTTCGATGTGACTTTTTGTGAGTTGATTTTGAGTTGGGGATTTTCTCTCATTTAATTTATGTTGCTATTCATTGGGAACCCATATTTTTTCTTTTGTTCTTTACCCTAAGTGGCAAATCGGTTAATGTTATCATTGTCACGATTCATGGTGTTGCTTGAGTTGTTAATGAGTCAAATTGAAAAGTTCTTTGAGTTATGGGTATTTTGAGAGGAGAAAATAGAGGTTTCCCTTGGATTTCTGATTTAGTTCGTATCGAAGTTGTTGATGTTATTGATCTTATTTTGGTATATTTAGTCATTATATTTGTATTGAAAATAGTTCTTGTGGCCTTGCAATTATTGTTGTCAGTTCTTGATGGGGAAACCCTAGTGTAAACTTTTTTGAGATTCTTCCAGAGGCTTGATTTTATTGTTGGTTAATATTCCTCATTTGTTTGTGCTCTTGACATGACAAGATATTGGTATCATTATTTTGAAAGGGTTGTACGAAACTTTGTGAGACTCTGATTTTGTACTTGTTAGCGAGATGGGTAATGCCTCACATGCTTTTGTGCTGTGATTCTTTGTTCAAATTATGATGGTACAACCCTTGGTTTTTATGTTGTTCGGTCTCTAGGGAGAGTGGCTCCTCGTGGGGGCCAAGGCCCCGTTTAAGGGGAAGGGCACAGGATAACCCACGAGTGAGTTAGTAATCAAGTGAAAACCCTAATAATTAACTTAGGTGGGATGGGTAGTAATATCATTATAAGATTTAAAAATGGATGCCTCATCTTCATTAGTGCTTCTGCAGACTAATGGAAGGCTGAGAAGGTTGTGGTTGCTAAGGTCGTGACCTTGTCTTTACGAGAGGTTTACGACTCCGCATGAGTCACCCTATGGACTGGCACCTCCAGTTGGGAGGAAGGGCACAGGACATGCATAGATGGGACCGGCGCCTCCAGTTGGGAGGAAGAGCATAGGACAGCCCATGTAGGACTATGCGATGACACTCTCCCCTAGTTGCACATGTGTTTTATTTTATTATGTTCCTCTGGAAGTAGGTTATGGAGTTGGTTTAGATTGTTGATATAGGGATTTATCTTGATTTATGGAGTACTGCCTTGATGCATCTTTGGTGTACTTTGTGGTCTTGTATTATCTCATTGATATTTTACTTATGACCTTGTACTCTTTTGGTATTGTGATATGATGTTATTGTAGTGTTTAATTGCAATTTTCAATTGTATTATGTTTATTAATTCAGTTTGATTTGGACGTGTTTCATGATCATCCTTTGGTTACTTGTTTATTAGTCATTGCTTTGATTTATGTGATGGGATTTATGACTTTAAGTTATTATGTTGACTCTTGGATGTTGTTGATTATGTCATTGTAATCCTTGAGTTTTATGATACTTTTGTATGTTGTTGAGTCTTGTGGTTCCTTGTTTGGATGTTCTTGGTTGAAGTCTCTTTCTTGTCAGCCCCTTAGCACAGGGGGTGGGTCTTCAGACTCACATGGTCGGGTGGAACGTGCTAAGAACCCCATTGGGTCCCCAGTCAAGGATCGAGAGGTGCGGATTGGTGTTGTTGTGGTGACTCCAGAGTTGTATTTGTCTTGGAGCTACTTATGATACTTTGTATTCATCTATTTATTTGTATCATGTTATCTTGTGTATGGTTTCATTTTATGTTTGGAAACACTTTTGTATCATTGTACCTTTGGAACATTGTATCGTAATGTAACGTTAAATCTTGTGTGGATATTGGCCATGGAAATTGTTATTCAATGTGTTAAGTTAATCATGCATATGTTGTATTTATGTACACATATGGTTTCTTATCAATGAATTTTCATGTATGTATTACATTAGTTAATGTTTACTTTGTTATGGATTATATCTTAGGATTTTATTCTTTATTGTCATTGTGTGGATCTAAGTCGCGTAATGACTCCTCATGTACCCCAAGGGATGTATGTGCTAATGAATCTACTTAAATGAAATTCATGTCATGATTTAATATGTATTACATGTATGATATGTTAACTTTTAAAAAAAATTGTGCAGTAATTATTGTTTAATTATCCTTTGGGGTTCGCATGGCGGGGCGTTACATCGTGGTATCAGAGCCTAGGTTCATACACTAGGCACTATGTGTGCTCACTATGTAACCTTGCGCTTAGACCCATGAGTCTTGAGTTTCAGTTTTCTTTTTTCATTGTTGTGAACCTAAGTTTCTTCTGTTAACCAGTGTCAGGTCGATGGTGCAGGAAACTGATGGGAAAGGATAGGACCCTCGATGTAGTGCGTAATGCACCGATATCCTTCCTGTCGGGGATGCTCTATGGACCCTTGAGTTTTAGTGTGATGTGTTTCTTGGTGATGTGTTATGTGAGTGAATATGTTAAGTGTGTGTGGAATTTGCGATTTTGTTGTCCTTGAGTGATGAATTATGTTTTCTTGAATTTGTGAAGGTGTAAAATTTTACCCTTTTTATTGAAATTGATGTGAGGTTTGGTGTTGAATAATGGTTAAAGTGGAATTCTTTGTGTGAAAATTATGAGTTTTAATGAAGATGTGAGGGTTTGTGGATAATTATTCTATGATTTTTAGTAGAATATAGTATCTTGAGGTTAAGATGCAACTTGAATTATTGGTACTAATGTGCAATGTTCTGTGATAGCTTTTGATTTACAGGAAGTTGGCTTCAGAAACGTAGTGATGAAGGTAATGCAATTGTAATATGTAGGTATAGATAGTTATAATTTCAACTAGTAGTTCATTTTGATATAGTAGATGAGTTAGGTTTATGGTTAGCATCCTTATGCAAATATTGCCTAACTAATAATAAGCAAACTGTTTACGAGATACTAGAATTGTTTTGACTATTATGTGTGGTTTAGTGGGAGGGATAATGTGGTATCACTCACTCACGAGTGCCCTACTATGCTGGGAGTTCCTCTCATGATGTATTTGTGATATATATGTATTGTGCACAACATTTATTTGCATGCAGGATTGCAGGAACTAAGCCTCGATTCAACCTGCATTGTCAGGACAGGGCGAGCATCATAAACACCCAATGGGATTGACATGGAAAAATAGGAACTGACAAGAAAGTTTCCCCAACCCAGTTCATCACTTGTCCTTGTGTCTAAAAAATCAGTCTGGTTGCGACCCCATTACAACTTTTGCTTTGGTATCATTTCTTTATTTCTTTCATGTGTTTAATTTTCATTGCTTACTTGGTGACATTTAATTGATGATTTAACATGTTGATGTGTTTACGATTATTAATACTATTGTTAGTTTATGGTGTTACCCTGCTTATGCTTGAGATCGACTTCCAGGAGTAAGCCGAAGCTTAGGGGGGGAGGATGTAGTGCCCCTCCCTTGTGACCTTTCCAGATTTTGTGTAAGTGTTTAATTGCGTTATTGTTGTTTTGTGTGCAGTTAACATAATATTTGATGGAATTGTGTACTCAATTAATTAAAATAGCATTGAGTAAATAAAACTAGAAATTAAGATGAAAATTAAATAAATTAGTTTTATAAAACATTAAGTAAAGAGTTATTAATAAATAAATGAACTAATTGTTTTGAAAAAAGTATTCTTTTAATGATATTCAATAATAATTAATAAATTATTAGTTGTTCAAAGATAATTATCCCAATGGCGTGAAGGGTAAATATTATTGCCAATAGATTTTAATTGATTGGATGGAAAGTAGATAGCTTGTTACTAACTAAAGATAAATTAGATTCTAATCAAAAATAGAAAAAAATGATTAATATTGTGCTAGAGCTAACTCATCAAAATATCGAAGGTAATATGTTTTTCTTTTAAAATTAAATAAATGGCAAGATAAGATTTTGAACTGAAGATAAAAGCAAGGAAAGCAATGGGAAAATGGAAAGTAAATAGTTTATTGCTAATTAAATAAATTATTATATTAAGAAGTAATTTAAATAAAATTAGAAGTAAAATTGTAAATAACAAGTCCATATTGTGAAATAATATTTACACGTTTAATTTTAAATAATTAAATTAATTTTTACCTTATAAAAGATTATCTTGTGGGGTATAAATATTATATATAGGAAAATAATGTGATTTATAATTTAATAATGATGAAAAGATAAATTATTTTAATAAGAAATAAAAATAGAATTTAGGGGATAGGAAGCTGAAGTGTTTTAAAGCAAGAAAAAAAAAAGCTGGAAAAAAAATTATAAAAAGGAACTATCGCTCTTCCTTCAGAAGAAGGAAGGAAAGCAAAACCAATTCCATCCGAAAGGGAGACAGGCAGTTTTTGAGTAGATATTTGGGAAGAATATCATTGGGGAAAGCAATCTTCCTTGCATGAGAATTATTCTTTTATTAGGAGGATATAATGCAGATTGGGGAAAATTGGAAGGGTCGGTCTCCGGTGAATGGATCTGGTGGCTGCGTAAGAGGTTTTATTTGCTCATCATCTCCATCATTGAAAAGTGTTTCTAGGTTGGGCATGCTACTCTGTATTTGTTTTGGTTTTTTCAATATCATAAATAAATGATTCCTTTTGTCTCTTGCAAAATGTGGCTGAATGTTTGATGCATCGTGAATGTTGGGTTTTGAATATCAAAATATCTCTTTCCATCCTTAGCAGTGAACATGCATTGTCGATAGCTTTAGTTTGGGCCTTACGGTCATCTCAATTCTCTCTGGCTGTTGATTTCATTCACTAGTTGTTTTCTCCCTCTGTATGAGACTCGTTTTATAGATAGAAACTTTCTTGTTAGTGTCTACAAATCTTCTTATGCCGTTTCAATTTATCATCATAACTATATCGCTGGAACATAAAATGTTTTTAACCTTCTTGAATTTTTTGGCGAGCTATCACGTCTGCAGTTCTTGAAAAATAGAATGTAGTAGGGGTTGTAATAATCTATCCTGATTTCATTGACAACTAGTCTCAGCTACAACGCACGAACTTAATAGGAAGTTTATAGATTTAAATAACCTGCTTGATTTTGCTGTCAATCGATCACTATTGCTGCACTTGAAAATATTATTTATCCTACTCTTATGTCATGTAATTGCAACTCACCTTTCTCCTTCCCTTCTATCTTGTGGATATCGAGTGAGATTTGATAATAATGCAAGTAGATGGTGATATTTTCAAATTCCAATATTCACTTTCTGTTCTACTTGGAAACCTGTCACTGTTACACCATTTAGAGTTGATGCATTGTACAGAATTAAATAGTCTCCCTGAAACCATTGGCAACCTGTCACAACTACAATGTTGTAGACTTGCAAAGGTGGAGTAAATTAAATAATCTCCTCAGGAGTATTTTTGCTAGCTACATTTTGCTTCTTATTTCTTTCCAAGGCTGCGCACCTCCTCATCACAATCGTCTTCATCTCTTCTTTATTTCACCATTTTTGTGCATCATTTACAGTCTTGGCTGTATGGGATCAATGGATTAGCACAAAACTGATAAATGGGGCTATCGATTATCCATTTTATTGAAAGTTTCTTAAGCCTTTTCAACAATCTTCTTGCATGTGTTTAATACCTCTTCATCCCATGTGATGAACTCGCTTCATGTTCTCCTTTTGAAAAAGGTCTAAGTTTGGCCCACATGCCATAGTTATATCTTAATAGTTCTCCTCTCTTTTTCCTTGTGGAAAACATGCAGTGGTTGGTTATCCTATAAGATAGGAGTCATCATTAGTGAAATTTGGGATTCTTTATACTCTAGTTTCATGAATTGATTAATATGTGTATCTACTCTAGATGATAGTCACTATTCCAGGATATTGCTGAGTTCGTTGTAGTTTTAAGTAGTGAAAGTTCAAGTTGAAGTGATAGTAGGATTCATAGGCAGTGATCTAAGTATAGTATAGTGCTATAGTCATAATGTATATATAGGTAATAATATGGTAGAAGGCATTTCAAACAATAATCTATTCTTCATAGATATATAAATGAATAACAAAATGTTCTCTTTTCTCACCTTAGTTATATTGAAGTGAATATTGTATTTACGTTGTGTATGTAGAAATTGATGAAAATTGTTTTGTAACAAAGTGATTCCTAGATGAATAAATGAGAAATTCGAATAGCAAGGAAGATAAATTAACTTAGTATATTTAGATGTCTCTTTGGTAGTTCTTGGAATCATGGTGTCTCTTGGCTTTAGGTGAAATATGTGGAGGTTGTGTTCGTAGAATTAGAGGTTCAATGTTATATATAGCTATAGGGGAATGGAGTCACTATTGTGATAAATGTGTAGTGAGGTAGATATTAAAATATGTCTCTTCCTTTTCTTTAAATGGACTTGAATGATGTCTCAATAATTGAAGAGATAGGATATAAAGGAAGCCTTAAATGCTAGTTTAATGTTATCACCTTTTGTAGATTAGAAGAAAGAGAATGATTAAATGGATTAGATGACTAATTGAGTAATATTAAGGAAGTTCTTAAATTATATCATCATAAAGCTATTAACTTGTTTTATATAAAGGAATTAAGTAATCTTGACAAAAAAAATAGAGTGATATAATTAGGAATGGAGATTGTTTTTATTTAAGAGTAACAGTATAAAGTGTAAATTGGAATATATTTGTTTTAATTCGTGTTTGGAAGAGTATACTTGTGATTAGTGTCTTATGGCTTAATAACATCAGATTATATCTTCACTTCACAATATTGTGATATCCTTAAATGTTGGAAGTGATTGATCTTTAAAATAATGTTCTTTTTAGATTGTTTCAAATTTCTTCTTATTGAATGAATGGGTATATTGTATTTGAATGTGTGGTTTTATGGATTGTTTTGATAGATCCTTTCGATGTGACTTTTTGTGAGTTGATTTTGAGTTGGGGATTTTCTCTCATTTAATTTATGTTGCTATTCGTTGGGAACCCATATGTTTTCTTTTGTTCTTTACCCTAAGTGGAAAATCAGTTAATGTTATCATTGTCACGATTGATGGTTTTGCTTGAGTTGTTAATGAGTCAAATTGAAAAGTTCTTTGAGTTATGGGTATTTCGAGAGTAGAAAATAGAGGTTTCCCTGTGATTTCTGATTTAGTTTATATCGAAGTTATTGATGTTGTTTGAATGGAGTTTTTGATCTTATTTTGGTATATTTAGTCATTATATTTGTATTGAAAATAGTTCTTGTGGCCTTGCAATTATTGTTGTCAGTTCTTGATGGGGAAACCCTAGTGTAAAATTTTTTCAGATTCTTCCAAAGGCTTGATTTTATTGTTGTTTAATATTCCTCATTTGTTTGTGCTCTTGACATGACAAGATATTGGTACGATTATTTTGAAAAGGTTGTACAAAACTTTGTGAGACTCTGATTTTGTACTTGTTAGCGAGATGGGTAATGCCTCGCATGCTTTTGTGTTGTGATTCTTTGTTCAAATTATGATGGTACAACCCTTGGTTTTTATGTTGTTGGGTCTCTAGGGAGAGTGGATCCTCGTGGGGGCTGGGGCCCCGTTTAAGGGGAAGGGCATAGGATAACCCACGAGTGAGTTAGTAATCAAGTGAAAACCTAATAATTAACTTAGGTGGGATGGGTAGTAATATCATTATAAGATTTAAAAATGGATGCCTCGTCTTCATTAGTGCTTCTGTAGACTAATGGAAGGCTGAGAAGGTCATGGTTGGCAAGGTCGTGACCTCGTCTTCAAGAGAGGTTTATGACTCCACATGAGTCACCCTATGGACTGGCGCCTCCAGTTGGGAGGAAGGGCACAAGACAGCCATAGATGGGACCGACGCCTCTAGTTGGGAGGAAGAGCACAAGATAGCCCATGTAGGACTATGCGATGACACTCTCCCCTAGTTGCCCATGTGTTTTACTTTATTGTGTTCCTCTGGAAGTAGGTTATGGAGTTGGTTTAGATTGTTGATATAGGGATTTATCTTGATTTATGGAGTACTACCTTGATGCATCTTTGGTGTACTTTGTGGTCTTGTATGATCTCATTGATATTTGACTTATGACCTTGTACTCTTTTGGTACTATGATATGATGTTATTGTAGTGTTTAATTGCAATTTTGAATTGTATTATGTTTATTAATTCAGTTTGATTTGGACGTGTTTCATGATTATCCTTTGGTTACTTGTTTATTGGTCATTGCTTTGATTTATGTGATGGGATTTATGACTTTAAGTTATTATGTTAACTCTTGGATGTTGTTGATTATGTCATTGTAATCCTTGAGTTTTATGATACTTTTGTATGTTGTTAAGTCTTGTGGTTCCTTGTTTGGATGTTCTTGGTTGAGGTCTCTTTCTTGTCAGCCCCTTAGCATGGGGGGTGGGTCTTCGAACTCACATGGTCGGGTGGAACATGCTAAGCACCCCATTGGGTCCCCAGTCGAGGATCGAGAGGTGTGGATTGGTGTTGTGGCGGCGACTCTAGAGTTGTATTTGTCTTGGAGCCAGTTATGATACTTTGTATTCATCTATTTATTTTTATCATGTTATGTTGTGTATGGTTTCCATTTATGTTTGGAAACACTTTTGTATCATTGTACCTTTGGAACATTGTATCGTAATGTAACGTTAAATCTTGTGTGGATATTGGCCATGGCAATTGTTATTCAATGTGTTAAGTTAATCATGCATATGTTGTATTTATGTACACATATGGTTTCTTATCAATGAATTTTCATGTATGTATTACATTAGTTAATGTTTACTTTGTTATGGATTATATCTTGGGCTTTTATTCTTTATTGTCGTTGTGTGGATCTAAGTTGCGTAATGACTCCTCATGTACCCCAAGGGATGTATGTGCTAATGAATCTACTTAAATGAAATTCATGTCATGATTTAATATGTATTACATGTATGATATGTTAAATTTTTTAAAAAAATTGTGCAGTAATTATTGTTTAATTGTCCTTTGGGGTTCACACGGTGAGGCGTTACACATTTTGTGGATGTATCTTTGAGATCATGTGTTTATTTATATATAGATATGTCTAGTTTTTAATATCAATATAATTATTTTCTTCTTTTCTGGCTTGGTTTCCAGATACTCTTATGTCTGGACAATTGGTGTTCACTATTTTGAATATTTATATGTCATTGTTGAGTGTTGTTCTCTAGCTTTGGCTATATTGTTTCATATTTGATTTGCAATATAGTATGAAATGTTATAGATTTTATGTTATCCATAAGGAATTGTTGACTATTAGTATATAGCTTTCACTATATTGTTTCCTTTCTGATAAGGTGTTGTTGAAAAATAAAATTTCCTAGGTTGATGTTGAAACCATCATTGTTTCATTTAAGGTGTGATTGTGTATGTCTGAATATGCATTTTCTACATGTATCTTTGAGGTGATGCATTTATTTATATAGATAATGTCAAGTTTCTAATATCAATATGGTTGTTTTCTTCTTGTTTGGTTGGATTGGCCACATACTCTTATATCTACACAATTGGTTTTCACTATTTTGAATGTTTATATGTATGTGTGGGTGTGTATGTGTGGATAAGGTTGTTTTCGATAAAGCACTATTCAATAAAGAATTATCTAGGTTTCTATTGAAACCATTATTGATTCATTTAAGGCTTCTAGTTTGTGGTTATGGTTGCAACGCTATATAGTTTATATTGTTTTCCATAAGGAATTGTTGATCATTGTTGTCTAGCTTGGGTATATTGTTTCATTTTTAAATGCAATTAAATAGTGCATGTTATATAGTTTATGTTGTTATCCATAAGGCATTGTCAACTATTATTTTGTTGCTTTGGCTACATTGTTTCATTTATGCTTTCTGTGTGGTACTAATGGTTGAAAGGAAATTTAATAGCTATAAATATTGATACATGTGTTAAATAGGGAAACATAGCTATATAACCGAACAACATAAAATAAAATGAGGAACATACACTAAAATCAAAACAAAACTATAAGTGACATAAATAATACAAAATAAAAGAAGTGTATCTCTTTTTGTTAAACATTATAAGTTATTGTACATTGTCTTAATATATAACCAGTTAAATGTGATTGTTTGTTGTTGTGAATTTTTTTTTTACCTATCTAAATAATTTTTCATGATTCATATGATATTTCATATAACAAGGTGCTAAGGGTCAAATATTTAATCAGGGAATTTTAGAATAAGGACCATAAAGTTTAATCAAAAAGATATTATTAGTTTTACTTATAATAATATTTTCACAAATCAATTATTGCATATTAGAATGACTCAAATGTACATACCTATTTCTCTTATTAATTGATATGTTTCATTATAGTTTTCTAGACCTAGCATTTAAAACTTTTTGAATTCATAGAATAGTTTATGCTATTTTGTGAGAGGAGTGCATAACTTGTCCACCAGCGTATTCAATGGTGATATCAATCTTTTTTATTACACTTAATAAATAGGTTGTCATACATATGATTTTTTTCTACATCTAATTTCACAAATATAGATATCTACACATATGGAAAATTAACTGACACGCATCAAAAGAAAGAAAAACAACATAAACTATATAGCATTAACTATTTTATTGCATTGCAACCATTGCCACAAAATGGAGGCCATTAATGAAACAATATTAAAATAGTTTATGCTATTTTGTGGAAAGCATGCAGACATTGTCCACCAACATATTCAATGGTGATATCAATGTTTTTATTACACTTAACATATAGGTTGTCATGCATATGAATGTTGGTTGTATCTAATTTCACAAATATACATATCTGCAAATAGGGAAAATTATATGGCGCACAACAAAAGAAGGAAAAATAACATAAACTTTATAACATTAACTATTTTATTGTGTTGCAACCATCACCACAAAATAGAGGCCATAAATGAAACAAAATTGGCTACAACAACGACCCAGATGGAAAAACCCATAAAACACAAAAATTCACAATAACAAACCCATGCAAAACCATTGCCACCAAACACAAACCAAGGAACAAGATACATTGGCCACCACTATCACCAATGGTGAAACTGATATTTCTTATTGCACTTAATATGGTTTGCAAAGTTTGTAGAGAAGGCCAACAAAATTAAAATGGCAGTTGACATGAACATTAATTGTTGTATGGTTTCTATGTAGTGGTGATGGTTGCAAAGTATGAAAATAGTTCACATTCTTATCAATTAGGAATTGGTGGTTTTTGACATGTGGCTATAGTGATACTACTCCTCAATGCATATACACATACAAATACATTACATACACATATATCTACACACATTTGAATGAACATGTTGTATGCACTCAAAAATTTCAATTGCATACATATATGTTTATGCATATGCATATGTAGATGTATACTTGCATAAAAACATGTCCACAAGTCTATATAAGAACAACTGCAAATGCTAATACATGTGTTAAACTACATCATTGAACTTGTACCTTTAGAAAAGCTCACCATTTTGGTTCACAACTTTGATAGCAAGAAAAGCCACAAATCAACATCCAACAATGCCTTATTGAAATTGCACAGATTTTTTCTATGTTTTGTGAGGTTTAAAATGGTAGGTTTTATTACAACCATAGCCACTACATGGAAACCATTAAACAATTAATGTTGATTCTATAATGGTGAGATCTTTTATAATTGTTGCCACTACACAAAAGACATACAACAATAAATGTTCATGCCACAACGATGAGCTCTTGTGAAGGTACAAGTTCGATCACCCGTTGTCAAGCTTCTATGAAGGTGGTTGGAGGTTATTTCCTTTTTGCATGGGGTAATGGTTGCAAAAGAAATACACAAAAGCCATAAATCAAACTAGATTCATATTAACAAACAATATAGTCTTTTATGAACACCTTATCAAAAATTGAAACAATATAGCCTTCTCAACAACACCTTATTGAAAATGAAAGATTATAGTCTAAGCTAGGGTACAATAATCAACAATTCCTTATGGAAATCAACTTAAACTATATAATGTTAACTATTTTATTGCATTGCAACCATAGTGACAAAATGGAAGCTATGAATCATACAATATTGGTTTCAATAGCGACCTAGATGGAAAAAATGTACAAAAACAGAAAAATTCTTAGTAACTCGACACAAAACAAAAACCATAAATGAAACAATATTGGTTTCAATAGTAACCAAGATGGAAAAAATGCACAAAAGAGAAAAATTCATAGTAACTAACCCATGCACATGGAAAAATTCATTTCCCCCCTAGTCACTTATCGATAATGACATAATATAGCCAAAGCTAGAGAACAATAAACAACAATGGCTTATGGAAAACAATAAAGATTGTATAACATTAACTATTTTATTGTGTTGCATCCATCACCAAAATAAAAAATACATAGCTATATACACATAGGGAATGATAGGTTACATTTTTAATGTTATATGGAGCATTGATGTCACCATTGATTGTGGTGATGAACAATGCCTTGTTTTATTGTCTTTCACTTTATTCCTCCTATGTGTAGATATGTATGTATGTCATACTAGATGCAAACAATATTGATACATACTGAAACATTCTTGGAATGATAATATGTATTTTAATTCTTATATGCAACATTGATGCCACCATTGATCGCAGTGATGGAAAATGTATTTCCCCTATCTGCAGATATGTATGTATGTCATAGTATATGCAAACAACATTGATACATATTGATCCCTATATTTATTTTGTTGGGACATTCTTGGAATTATAGGTTCTATTTAATTGATATATGGAATATTGATGCCGCCATTGATCATAGTGATGGACAATGTAAGTTCTTGGTTGGTTGTTTTGCAAGAACATAGACTATTTTTTAAATTATTTATAAAGATTTTTCCAAATGTGCCTCTTTTACACTATTTATTTTTTCTCATATTGTTAATGTCTCCACAAAAAAATCGAAAGATAAAAAATTTGAAATATTTTTTTTTTAATAGAGCTTGTTAGCCTTTGTTGCTTTAATTGAACCTCCATCCCTTGTGCTGTTTTTGCATAGAGCTCATAGCTAGCTATCGGTGTTGTGCCTCTCACTTTTTAAAGGGCAGCCCCAACAATGTTCGTGGATGATAGCTCTCCCCAGGCTGCTAGACAACCCTCTGCTGCCAATCTAGTAAGTTTGTTCCTTGTTTTGTTTTAGCTACTGAGAATTGTATTGGCTCTTTGCCATGTGCATCTAGTGAACTGTGAAAATGGTTTGTTGGAATTACTGGTCCTTGTATTATATAGTTTTACTTATTTGTATTATAGCTATTTATGTGTCCAGCTTTTTGTTTGCTAGCGATTTGGGAGTAGCCTATGTGTAGCTATTTATGTGTCTTTCACTTTATTAGAGTTGCATATAACTTCAATTTTGTTATAATATATCCTATGTGACATTGAATGAGGATTTTAGTCTACTTACTGCACAATACTTTTGTTATTTAGCTTGAGTCTACCTACACACATATATATCTACATTTATACTTGTTGATACTTGTAATTGCATTTAAACTTATACATATGTATATATATTCGTACATGCATTGTCAAGTATAGGTGTGGATAACTATGTATGTTGTGTAGCTCAAGTTACAGCTCTACACTAAACAATTTCTTATTGAAAGTAACATAAAATGCTCAATTACTATGTTAAGTTTTGAATGCAACCTATTATTCCAACCATCATCAATATATGCAGCCCATACATGAAGCAATGTTGTTGTCACAAGTTGTGCCAAGTGATGTTTATTTCCTCTACCCCAGAAAGAAATATATGTCTCTAGATTTAGAATTATCTATATTTGTTCTTACATCTATTGATAGGTTACTGTTGAAAAAATAATTTTCTAGGTATTTGTTGAAACCATCATTGTTTCAATTAAGGCTTTAGTTTTGTGGTGATGGTTACAACACTGTATAGTTTATGTTGTTTTCTACAAGGAATTGTTGACTTTTGTTCTCTATCTTTTGCTATAACCTGAAGCTACATAATAGTAGTCAAGAATTCCTTTTTGTAACTAACATAAACTATTTAATTTCTTTGGTAACTTTAGAATGCTAAATATTATTGTAGCCACATATGTGAATTGATTTATTTCTTATTTTGTTTGTATATGTGGACTGTTTTATTGCTTTGCATCTATCACAACTACATGGAAATCATAAATGAAATAATTTGTTCAAAGCTATTCAACAACAATCAATAATGTATATATATATGCATCTAATATATATATATATATATAAGTGTAGCTTTTATTTTGACTTGCATATATATATATATTATATATGAGTATATTATATATATATATATATATATATATATATATATATATATACATATATATATATATATATATATATATATATGTATATATATATGTATATATATATATATGTATATATATATATATATGTATATATATATATATATATATGTATTGCATGCGTTGGATGCATATGTAGAAATATGTTGCTTGGAAATATATAAACACAAAAAGTATTTGTTTCTTTTGTTGTGTTTCATTTCTCTTTCGCTATGTGTAGATATGTATGTATGTGAAATTAAATGTAGAAAAAAATCATATATACTACTTTCCATGTTTATTGTTTGGGGAATATAAAGTTAAATGCACCTTATTTAGTTATTATTTCTTTTAGCCTCAAAAAATGAGTTATTAGAATGATAGGCTACATAGTAAGTGTAATGAGAAACATTGATTTCATCATTGGTTTGGTGAGAGCCCATGAGGCTTCATGACCCAATATGGTAGGGTGGAGAGGAAACACCATTTTTTCATGTTTCGTTTTATATTTCCTGTGTGCAGATATGTGTGTTTCTGATATTAGATGCATACAACATTCATTTGTTTGATGTGCACCTATGGATATATATGTATTTTTCCTACATATAACTTTAGATGCATATATATCTATATAGATCTTCATTTGTAAGCGTATATGTATGGGTATGTGTAGGATCATCATGGAAAAAAAAGGCCCTTAAGTGGCAAAAAATTCAGAAAAATCAGTGTTAGGCAACTTAACATAAAAATTTGAATAAGTTATCTATATTATTTCAAAAATATGTAAGAATAGAATTTTTAGCATATTGAATTTAGTTTCTAAACTACTAGGTTTATTTTTTTTTAAATAAAAATATATTTGGTGAAATTTTGAAATTTCAATGCAACAGTACTTAAATTTCAAGGAAAAAATAAGTAGGTGTCCATCTAACCACCCTAACCACAATAAAATGATAATATTTTTTTATAATATTTTAGATATAAGTAGAGGACTCATGTCCCGATGTGATGAATACTATTTTATAATTATTTTCCAAGTAAATAATTAATTATGAATTTTTTATTACAAATTATAAAAAATATAAAAAGTCGTATGTCTGGCCACCTTAACTTGGTAATAACTTAATGAAATTTAATCTTTATATTTTTAATCCTATAGTATGCGAAGCATAGAATGTGACACATGTTTTAGATTCAAAAAATGTGATACCATTTGAAAGTTATAGATGTTTTTCAATCAGCCTATCAATCAATACTTTAGTCATAATTCAAATAGAAAATGAATAATAATTGTTTATTAAATTCAAAGTAAAGCATAATTTATATTGGTTGAAATCTAAGAATCTCCTTTAAAACCCCTTTTTGTTTCATCAATTTTGGGTTAAATAAAGCTCATCAGCCACATGGGCCATCATATCACTTGTATATCACCACTTTTTGGCCCATCATGATCCTACACATACTCATATGCTCTTTTGTTGCTTTCCACCCATTGCCACTACATGGAAATCATAAATGAAACAATATTTTTTGAGCTATTCAACAACAATCAATAATGTGTACATATGTGCATTTAACTTTGGATACATATATATCAATGCACATTTTGTTTTGCAACTCCAAATATATGCATTGCATGTGTTGGATGTATATGTAGGAATCTGTTGCTTGGAAACATATACACACAAAAAACTATTTGTCTCTTTTGTAGTGTTTCATTCTTCTTTTCTTCTACATAGATATGTATGTATGTGAAATCATATGTAGACAACATTCATATACATTCCTCCCAATTCTTATTGTTTCTGGAGGATAGTTGTTATTTGTTTCACCCTCAAAGAGGCATCCTTACAATAATAGGATTTATATTAAGTGTAATAAGGAAGATTAGTTTCACCATTCATCACAGTGGTGGACAATGTATGTTGTTGCTCGGGGATTTGGTGAGAGCCTGTGGGGCTCCATGACCCAATAAGGCAAGGCAAAGAGTAGGCCTTCTTTTGTTGTTGTTCATTTTCCTTTTCCTATGTGCAAATATGTATGTTTCTGAAATTAGAGATGGACAACATTTATCCCTATGTGCATATATATATATGTGAAATTAGATGAAGACACCATTCATAAATACTCCTTCCTATACTCATTCTTTTCATAAGATAATTATGATTTTATTGGTAGGCGTATACTTAAGATTCTCCACAAAAAATATTGCTGCTTGGCATGGATTGGCCTTGTGTCCATTCATCCAAAATTGTTGCAACAATTGACAAAAGAATGGTTACATATGTTTCGATTGATGGTTCCAATTTTCTTAGTTTAGAGCAGTATAACACATTTAGTGAAATTGTTCTTGTTTTTCAAAGTAATAAAATAGTTTATGCTATTCTCCTTAAAGAAATTTCTTTATGTTGATTGTTGTTCTGTGGCCTAAAATAAATTATTTGATATATGGTTTTTGTCTAGTGGGAATAGTTGGAAAGTGATAAAATAGTTCATGTTCTTCATGATCAGGTGTTGTTGGTTGTTTTTGTATGGCTACAAGGATAGTTGTTATTTGTTAAGGGCTCAATAAGCATTTCAGAAATGTTTCATCTGACACTTACTATACAACTTCCCATTGTAAAAATTCCTTATTGAGGTGTAGAAAAATAACAACTAGCCTTCAAGAAGGACATACACTATTTTATTACTTAGCAAACATTGCCACCATAGAGAAACCATACAATAATTAATGTTGATTCCAACCAACGTTTAATTTTTCTATCCTTATCTATGAGCACGCCAAATGATTTTAATTTAAAAATTAAAAAAAAATATGCCACCTTTTTCTTGACTGGAATCTAGGTGGTAGAAGGCTTAAAAACTAGGAAGGCTGAGGAAAATTTTGGCCAAAGTTCACACAATAGGGGAAAAAATACATAACTGGAGGTTTCCATAATTTTATCATTTGATGTCTGTAGTTTTAATCTTCTTGTGTTGGCTGAGTGTAGAGTATATTGCTGCTACATGTGGGTTCCTAAACTTAGATGAATGTTGGTATCAATGTTCCATATAACAGTTAAAATACAACTTATCATTCCAAGAATGTCCTAATAGAATAAACATAGCGACTACTATGTATCAATGTTGTTTCCATCTACTATGACATACATCCATATCTACACATAGGGAAAATGCATTTTCCATCACTGCAATCAATGGTGGCATCAAACAAAAAAATCACAGTAATAAACCTATGAAAAAATACAGTCTTTTCTCAATAGTACCTTATCGAAAATGAAATAATATAGCCTTTTGAATAGTCTCTTATAAAAAAATGAAATAGTATACCCTAAGCTAGAGAGCAACAATTAGCAATGCCTTATGGAATCAATGTTGTTTGTATTTGTATGACATACATACATATCTGTGCATAGGGTCCACATACATTGTCTATCACTCTGATCAATAGTGCCATTACCCAGACTTTTGTATTGCTTTTGGAATAATTACCCCATGCAAAAAATAAAAAATAACCTCCAACCACCTTCACAAAAATTTTAGAACAGATAGTTAGACTTGCACCTTCACAGAAGCTCACCCTCCTAGCATCAACATTAACTATTGTATGGTTTTTGTGTAGTGGTGATGGTTGAAATAACACTTATTGTTCAAAATGTCAAAAGAGGTAGTGAGAGTCTTTGCAATTTTCAATGAGGCATTGTTGGGTGTTCTTTTGAGGCTTCGCCTACTTTCAAAGTTGGGAGCTAGGATTGCAAGCTTCTTTGAAGGTTGAAGTTTGATCACCTGTTCAACACATGTATCAATGTGTATGTATATATATAAGTTTCCTTTCATCTATATATATGTATATTGTCTACATCTAATTCCACGTACATACATTTCTAAACATACTTTTTTAGTGTGTATATTTTGAAGCAATAAATGCCTACATATGCATCCAATGCATGATGGCAGTCTCTATTTGTTGGCATGTATTCTGAAGGATCTAGAAAAAGAGAAATGTAGATCTATGCATATTGCTAGAGAACCTAGTTCAACTAAAGAACCTAATTCAAAAGCAATACATAGAAGCCATAAATCAAACTAGATTCATATTAACAAACAATATAGTCTTTTATGAACAACACCTTATCAAAAATTGAAACAATATAGCCTTCTCAACAACACCTTATTGAAAATGAAAGAATATATTATAAGCTAGGGCACAAGAATCAACAATGCCTTATGGAAATCAATATATACTATATAACGTTAACTATTTTATTGCATTGCAACCATAGTGACAAAATGGAAGCCATGAATTAGACAATATCGGTTTCAATAACAGCCTAGATGGAAAAAATGCACAAAAACAGAAAAATTCTCAGTAACTCAGCACAAAACACAAACCATAAATGAAACAATATTGGTTTCAATAGTGACCTAGATGAAAAAAATGTACAAAAGAGAAAAATTCATAGTAACTAACCCATGCACATGGACAAATTCTTTTCCCCCCTAGTCACTTATCAATAATGACACAATATAGCCAAAGATAGAGAACAATAAACCATAATGGATTATGGATGGAAAACAATAAAGATTATATAACATTAACTATTTTATTGTGTTGCATCTATGACCAGAATAACAAATACATAGATATCTACATGTAGGGAATTATAGGTTGCATTTTAAATGTTATATGGAACATTAATGTCACCATTGATTGCAGTGATGAAGAATGCCTTGTTTTATTATGTTTCACCTTATTCCTCTTATGTGTAGATATATATGTATCTTATACTAGATGCAAATAAGACTGATACATACTGAAACATTCTTGGAATGATAATTTATATTTTAAGTGTTATATGCAACATTGATGCCACCAATGATCGTAGTGATGGAAAATGTATTTTCCGTATCTATAGATATGTATGTATGTCATATTAGATGCAAACAACATTGATAAATATTGATCCCTTTGTTTATTTTGTTGGGAAATTCTTTGAATGATAGGTTGTATTTTAATTGTTATATGGAACATTGATGCCACGATTGATCGCAGTGATGGACAATGTAAGTTCTTGGTTGGTTGTTTTGCAAGAACATAGACTATTTTTGAAATTATTTACAAAGATTTTTCCAAATTTTCCTCTTTTATACTATTATTTTTGCTCATATTGTTAATGTCTCCACAAAATTTTTGAAAGATAAAAGAATAAAAATAAAAATTTAGGAATAGAGCTCGTTAGCCTTTGTTGCTTTAATTGAACCTTCATCCCTTGTGTTTTTATTGCATAGAGCTCATAGCTAGCTATTGGCATTGCAACTCTCAGCTTTCTAAAAAGTAGCCCCAAGAATGTCGGTGGACTCTAGCTCTCCCTAGGCTACTGGACAACCCTCAGGTGCCAATCCCGTAAGTTTGTTCCTTGTTTCATTCTAGCTACCAAGAATTGTATTGGCTCTTTTCCATGTGCATCTAGTGAACTGTGAAAATGCTTTGTTGGAATTAGTGGTCCTTGTATTATACAGTTTGAATTATTTATATTATATCTATTTATGTGTCCTTCAAAATTTTTTTTTCTAGCAATTTGGGAGTAGCCTATGTGTAGCTATTTATGTGTCTTTCACTTTATTAGAGTTGCATATAACTTCAGTTTTGTTATAATATTTCCTATGTGACATTCAATAGGGAGTGCAGTCTACTTACTGCATAATATTTTTGTGATTTAGCTTGAGTCTACCTACACACATATATATCTACATTTATACTTGTTGATACCTGTAATTTCATTTAAACTTATACATATGTATATATATTCATACATGCATTAACAAGTATAGGTGTGGATAAGTATGTATGTTGTGTAGCTCAAGCTACAACTCTACACTAAACAATGCCAAGGTTATTGAAAATAACATAAACTGCTCTATTACTATGCTAAGTTTTCAATGCAACCTATTATTTCAACCATCATCAATATATGGAGCCCATACATGAAGCAATGTTATTGTCACAAGTTGTGCAAAGTGATGTTTATTTCCTCTACCTAGGTAACAAACATATGTATCTATATTTAGACATATATATTTTTTCTTGCATCTATTTATAGGTTACTGTTGAAAAAATAATTTTCTAGGTATTTGTTGAAACCATCATTGTTTCAATTAAGGCTTTCATTTTGTGGTGATGGTTACAACACTATATAGTTTATGTTGTTTTCTATAAGGAATTGTTGATTGTTGTTCTCTATCTTTAGCTATAACTTGAAGCTTCAGAATAACAGTCAACAGTTCCTTTTTGTAAATAACATAAACTATTTAATTGCTTTACATCTATCACAACTACATGGAAACCATAAATGAAATAATAGGTTCAAAGCTATTCAACAACAATAAACAATGTGTATATATATGCATCTAACTTCATATATATATATATATATATATATATATATATATATATATATATATATATATATATATATATATATTGTGTAGATTTTGTTTTGGACTTGCATATATATATATGTATTGCATGTGTTGGATGCATATGTAGAAATCTGTTGCTTGGAAATATATAAACTCAAAAAGTATGTGTTTCTTTTGTTGTGTTTCATTTCTCTTTTCCTATGTGCAGATATGTATGTATGTGAAATTAGATGTAGAAAAAAATCATATATACTACTTGCCATGTTTCTTGTTTTGGGAATCTAAAGTTAAATACACCTTTTTTAGTTATTATTTCTTTCAACCTCAAAAAGGAGTTATTAGAATGATAGGATACATAGTAAATGTAATGACGAACATTGATTTCACCATTGATCAGAGTGGTGGATGATGTATGTTCTTACTTGAGAATTTTGTGAGATCCCATGAGGCTCCATGACCCAATATGGTAGGGTGGAGAGAAGATGTCATTTTGTTGTGTTTCATTTTATATTTCCTATATGCAGATCTATGTGTTTCTAATATTAGATGCAGACAACATTCATTTGTTTGATGTGCACCTATGGATATTTATGTATGTTTCCTAAATATAACTTTAGATGCATATATATTGATATATATCTTCCTTTGTAAGTATATATGTATGCTTTTTTATTTCTTTCAACCCATTACCACTACATGGAAATCATAAATGAAATAATATTTTTTGAGCTATTCAACAACAATCAATAATGTGTACATATGTGCATTTAACTTTGGATACATATATATATCAATGCACATTTTGTTTTGCAACTCAAAATATATGCATTTCATGTGTTTGATGTATATGTAGGAATATGTTCTTGGAAACATATACACACAAAAAAGTATGTGTCTCTTTTGTAGTGTTTCATTCTTATTTTATTCTACATAGATATGTATGTATGTGAAATTATATGTAGACAACATTCATATATATTCCTCCCAATGCTTATTGTGTTTGGAAGATAGTTGTTATTTGTTTCACCCTCAAAGAGGAATCCTTACAATAATAGGATTTATATTAAGCGTAATAAGGAAGATTAGTTTCACCATTCCTATGGGGCTTCATGACCCAATAAGGTAGGGCAAAGAGTAGGCCTTCTTTTTATTTTTTTCATTTTACTTTCCCCATGTGCATATATGTATGTTTGTGAAATTAGAGATGGACAACATTTATGCCTATGTGTGGATATGTGTGTATGTGAAATTAGATGTAGACAACATTCATATATACTCCTTCCTATGCTCATTCTTTTCATAAGATAATTATGATTTTATTTGTAGGCCTATACTTAAAATTCTCCACACAAAAATATTGCTGCTTGGCATGGCTTGGCCTTGTGTCCATTCATCCAAAAATTTTGCAACAATTGGCAAAAGAATAGGTACATATGTTTCGATTGATGGTTCCAATTTTCCTATTTGAGAGTAGCATAGTGCATTTATGGAAATTGTTCTTGTTTTTCAAAGTAATAAAATAGTTTATGCTATTCTCCATAAAGACATTTCTTTATGTTGATTGTTGTTCTGTGGCCTGAAATAAATTATTTGATATAAGGTTTTTGTCTAGTTGGAATGGTTGGAAAGTGATAAAATAGTTCGCGTTCTTCATGATCAGGTGTGTTTGGCTATTTTTATATGGCTACAAGGATAGTTGTTATTTGTTAAGGGCTCAATAAGGATTTTAGGAATGTTTCATCTGACAAGCTCAATATACAACCTCCCATTGTAACAAATCCTTATTGAGGTTTAGACAAATAACAACTATCCTTGAAGAAGGACATGTACTATTTTATTACTTTGCAAACATTGTCACCATAGACAAACCATACAATAATTAATGTTGATTCCAACCAACGTTTAATTTTTCTAGACTTCTCTATCAACACACCAAATGATTTTAATTTAAAAATTAAAAGAAATCTGCCACCTTTTTCTCATCTGGAATCTGAGTGTCAGAAGGCTTAAAAACTAGGAAGGCTGATGAAAATTTTGGCCAAATCTCACACAATAGGGGAAAAACCACACAACTGGAGGTTTCCATAATTTAATCATTTGATTTATGTAGTTATAATCTTCTTGTGTTGGCTAAGTGTATAGTATATTGCTGCTACATGTGAGTTCCTAAAGTTAGATGAATGTTGGCATCAATGTTCCATATAACAGTTAAAATACAAAGTCTTATCATTCCAAGAATGTCCCAATAGAATAAACATAGGGATTACTATTTATCAATGTTGTTTGCATCTACTATGACATACATACATATCTAGACATAGGGAAAATACATTGTCCATCATTGTGGTCAATGGTGGCATCAAACAAAAATCACAGTAATCAACCTATGCAAAAATAGTCTTTTCTCAATAGTACCTTATCGAAAATGAAATAATATAGTTTTTTCAACAATCTCTTATCAAAAATGAAATAGTATACCCTAAGCTAGAGGAAAAAAATTAGCAATGCCTTATGGAATCAATGTTGTATGTATTTGTATCACATACATACATATTTGTGCATAGGGTCCACATACATTATCTATCACTCTGGTCAATAGTGTCATTACCTATACTTTTGTATTGCTTTTGGAATCATTACCCCATGCAAAAAACACAAAATAACATCCAACCACTTTCACAAAAAATTTAGAACAGATGGTCAGACTTGCACCTCATAAGAAGCTCACCCTCCTTGCATCAACATTAACTATTGTATGGTTTCTGTGTAGTGGCAATGGTTGAAATAACACCTATTGTTCAAACTGTCAAAAGAGGTAGTGAAAGTCTGTGCAATTTTCAATAAGGCATTGTTGGGTGTTCTTTTGAGGCTTCACCTACTATCAAATTTGTGAGTCAGGATTGTGAGCTTCTTTAAAGGTTGAAGTTCAATCGCCTATTCAACACATGTATCAATATGTATCTATATCTATAAGTTTCCTTTCATCTATATATATGTATGTTGTCTACATCTAATGCCATGTACATAAATTTCTAAACATACTTTTTTAGTGTGTATATTTTGAAGCAAAAAATTCCTACATATGCATCCAATGTATGATGCCAATCTGTATTTGTTGGCATGTATTTTGGAGTATCTAGCAAAACAAAAAGGTAGATATATGCATATTTCTGGAGAACATAGTTCAACTAAAGAACCCAATTCAAGTGAGAAAATTGTTACACCTTCTTTACATACCAATAGAATTTTAGGGACAAGAACCTCAACCAAAACACATACAGGAAATATACAATACCAATAAAATGACAAGCATCAATACACTTGAAATTCTATTAGTATCTAAACATGGTGTAACAATAATTTCATTACTTGAATTGGGTTCTTCAGTTGAACTAGGTTCTCTAGCAATATATATCAATAGAATAGATTCCTACAATATCATATAGTGCATGCAATGCCTACATAGGTTCTTGCTAAAAAAAATGTTCACCGATATATAACTATTTGAAGTTAGATGGACCTTTCTAGTTATTATTTCTTTCAACCTCAGAAAGGAGTTCTTAGAATGATAGGTTGTATATAAAGTGTAATAAGAAAGATTGGTTTCACCATTGATCAAAGCAGTGGAAAATGTATGTTCTTGATTGGGGGTTTGGTGAGAGCCCATGGGGCTCCATGACCCAATATGGTAGAGTGGAGAGCAGGCCTTGTTTTTTGTGTTTCATTTTATATTTTATATTTTCTATTTAGCTGCACTGTGTCTCTTTATGTTGGTGTTTTTAAGCACTTTATTGTCTTCATCATAATATATGCTTATGTATATGTATAGATGCATGTGCAATCAAAGAAGTGAACTTCTTTAAGATGAAGTCTAGAATGAAGGAAGGCACAATGCATAACCATAAGCAACAACAACATTACACTCTCCTTTAAAGAGTGCATTGTACCTTCCATTCATTATAGTCTCAATTGAAAATGCATTGCATATGCATAGATACATTTACATATAAATATACATATATGTATGCTTTGTTTGTTCTCCATAAGGTATTGTTGAAAAAAGAATTTGTATGCATGTAGGGTTTTTTTTTTTTTTTTGTGCATGATTTAATATTTCCAATCAGAAAATTCCAACATATGCATCCAATACATGATGCTAGTTTCCATGGATTGGATATTATTCCTTTCAGCATCAAAAAGGAATTTTTAGAATGATAGGCTCTATATTAGGTGTAATAAACAACATTGGTTTCTCCATTGATCATAATGGTGGACAATATATTTTCTTGTTTGGGGGTTTGGTGACAGCCCATAACACTCATTAGATGCACCTTTTTAGTTATTATTTCTTTCAACCTCAAAAAGGAGTTGTTAGAATGATAGGTTGTATATTAAGTGTGATAATAAATATTGGTTTCACCATTGATGAAACTGGTGGACAATATATGTTCTTGCTCGGGGATTCAGTGAGAGCCCATGGGGCTCCATGACCCAATATGGTAGGGTGGAGAGCAAGCATGCTTTTGGTGTGTTTCATATGTATGTTTTTGACATTAGATGCTCATAAAATTTGTATGTATGGTAGGTTGTATATTAAGTGTAATATTAAACATGGATCTTTGTATTTATTATAGTGGTATACACTATACATATTATTTGTATATAATTCCACAAACACACATTTCCACACATTATTTTTGCATGTGTATATATATATGGGTATGTGCAAGATCATCATGGAAAAAACAAACTCTTAAGTGGCAAAAAATTTAGAAAAATCAGAGTTAGTCAACTTGACATAAAATTTTGAATAGGTTATCTATATTATTTCAAAAATATGTAAGAATAGAATCTGTATAAAATTGAATGCATTTTCTAAACTACTATGCTTGTTTTAAAAAAAAAATCTATTTGGTGAAAATTTGAAATTTCAATGCAGTAGTATGTAAATATCAAGGAAAAATAAGAAGTAGGTGTGTCTGACCACCCTAACCACAATAAAATGATAATATTTTTTTATAATATTTTATATATAAGTAGAGGACTCATGTCCTGATGTGATGGATATTTTTTTATAATTTTTTTTCAAGTAAATAATTAATTATGAATTTTTTATTACAAATTTTAAAAATATAAAAACTTATATGTTTGACCACCTTAACTTGGTTGAAAATTAATGAAATTCAATTTTTCTTTTTTTAATCCTATAGTATGTGAAGCATAGAATGTGACACATGCTTTGGATTCAAAAAATGTGATACCATTTGAAATCTATAGATGTTTTTCAATCATACTATCAATCAAGACTTTAGTCATATTTCAAGTAGAAAATGAATACAAATTACTTATTAAATTCAAAGTAAAGAATAATTTATATTGGTGGAAAGCTGAGAATATCCTTTAAAAACCCTTTTCATTTCATCAATTTTGGGTAAAAAAAATTTGTCAGCCACATACCCATCATATTGCCACTTTTTGGCCCATCATGATCCTACACATACCCATATATCTATGTAATAAATTCCTACAAATTCATCTAGGGCATGGAATGCCTACATATGTTTTTGCAAAAAAAAATGAACACCAATATATAGTTATTTGAAGTTAGATGCACATTTTTAGTAATTATTTCTTTCGGCCTCAAAAAAGAGTTATTAGAATGATAGGTTGTATAGTAAGTGTAATAAGAAACATTGGTTTTTCCATTGATCAAAGTGGTGGACAATGTATGTTCTTTCTTGGGGGTTTGGTGAGAGACCATGAGGCTCCATGACCCAGTATGGTAGGGTGGAGAGTAGGCATTCCTTTCTTTTGTTTCATTTTATATTTCCTATCTATTCATTAGTTGCACTGTTGCTCTTTAAGTTGGCATTTGCAAGCACTTTATCATCTTCATCGTAATATATGCATATGTATTTGTATATGCATATATGTATATGAGATCATTAAAGTGAAGTTTTTTTAGGTGGAGAGTGGAATGAAGGAAGGAACAATACATAAGCATAATGAGTAGCGACATTACATTCTCCTTTAAAAAATGCATCGTATCTTCCCTTCATTACACTCTCCATAAAAAATGCATTGCATATGGATAGATACATTTACACATACATATGCATATATGTATGCTTTAGTTGTTCTCCATAAGGCATTGTTGAAAAAAATAATTTGAAGTTAGATGCACAAATTTAGTTATTATTTCTTTTAGCCTCAAAAAGGAGCTATTAGAATGAT
Organism: Sequoia sempervirens; assembly: GCA_007258455.2. Lineage (NCBI taxonomy): Eukaryota > Viridiplantae > Streptophyta > Pinopsida > Cupressales > Cupressaceae > Sequoia > Sequoia sempervirens. The sequence continues at coordinate 179,905 of VDFB02009028.1, read as the reverse complement.
AGGCTATTTATTAAGTGTAATAAGAAACTTTGGTTTCACCATTGATCAAAGTAGTCGAAAATTTTTGTTCTTGCTTGGGAGTTTGGTGAGCACCCATGGAGCTCCATGACCCAATATGGTAGGGTAGAGAGTAGGCATTCCTTTATTATATTTCATTTTTTATTTCCTATTTGTTCTTTAGCTACACTATTGCTCTTTAATTTGGTGTTTGCAAGCACTTTATTGTCTTTGTCATAATATATGCATATGTATTTGTATATGTATATATCCATATGCAATCAAGAAAGTGAAGTTCTTTTAGATGGAGAGCGAAATGAAGGAAGGAATGATGCATAAGCATAAGCAACAACAACATTACATTCTCCTTTAAAAAATGCATTGTACCTTCCCTTCATTACACTCTCCATCAAAAATGCATTACAGATGGATAGATACATTTACATATACATATGCATATATGTATGCTTTAGTTGTTCTCCATAAGGCATAGTTGAAAATAATAATTTGTGCATGTGTGGTTTTTTTTTTTTGTGCATGGTTTTGTTAGTGTGGATTCTTCTGTTTTGTGGGTTTTCCATCTAGGGAACTATTGAAACCCATATTGTTTCATTTATGGCTTTTGTTTTGTGTCAATGGTTGCAATGCAGTAAAATAGTTAATATTATAGAGTTTATGTTGTTTTCCATAGGGGGTCTTTTGAGTGTCGCTATCTACCTCTGGGTATTTTATTTTATATTTGATTGACTTGAGCTCTTTAGTTATGCCATTGTTCTTTAAGTTGGTGTTTTCCAGCATTTTATTATTTTCCTTATATTATGGTTGTAGGCTCTTAAGCCTTGTTCAAGTTCAAGCCCTACATCAAGTGTGGACCGAAAAAAGGTAGAAAAACACCAAAGAAACCAACTCTATTATGTGTTCCATAGAGACCAAATTTCTATGAGTCATCAAGCCAAATACTTGAAGCAAAGAGTTGTAGTTCATCCTTACTTGGGCCCACCTTATTAAGCGGGTGCACCATAATTGTTGCCAAGATCATTGGAAGAACATGCTCACTTCTATAGTCCCACACTGGCCATCCCTTCCTAGCTTTTGCACAACCTTCCCAGTGAAGGTACCTCAACAATAGGCCATTGTAGACATCAATAAACCCTTATCGAGCATGGCTTTTCATGCACATCGTCAGCCTCCCACAACTTTAGTATCATGTTTGTGGATTATTTTTGCATTGTAATGTAGTCCTTCCATCAGTGCATTAATGCTTTGTTTGATTTGAAAGTTTGTAGTTTTTGCAAGAAAAGCTATGCTAGCATGAAAGTGGAATCATAGAACATGGACATTGTATGCTTGTATTATGCTTTTGTAAAGGGCGTCCATAGACTCAGTCTAGTGAACAAGATGGATCTAGGACCACAACCTCCTATCCTTGCAAAGCTTACTCAGGTTGAAGAAATGCTTATAGCTAGAGTTGTTCTATTTTTGCAAGTGACCCATGCTAGAGGAGGCCAATACAAGTATAATGTCCATACTTTAAGCTTCCCTCAAGACATCATGACCATTGAAACTTTGTTTCCACATCACCTAAACGATCTTGAAGTGGTGATTTTTTGAAGAATTGACATTCAAGGGATGGACTATGTTTGTTATGTTGACAAATATAATGTTATGGCTGCATTAATATACAAAATTGAGAATGATTCATAATATAGTGATATTGCAATTGATTGTGATAGTTTAAATTTGTTTCTTGCTATAAGTAATGACATCTCCAATCTTTTGCACATAATGAAAGCAACATAACATAACATAGTTGAACCAGTGGTAACTCTATAAAGTGTTGTTGACGAGGAAGTTGAGGTTGAGGACTCATCATCATTTATTCCACTGATGCCCAACCCTCCCTGTGAATTGGAGGAAATTAAAGATGCCTTGCAGATTGAAGACATTATTCAAGATAATTTTCCTTGGCTTGAGATAAATTATAACCCTATTAATGAATACAATATAGAAGGTTTACTAAGCATGGCTTTTCCAACATTGTTCCCTACTAGAACAACAATGCCCCTACAATTGATAAGCATACAGATTCACTTACATGAATATGCATTGCACTTGATGAGATACTATGATAATACATTTGGAAGGCATGCCAGATTTAGATATTACATTTATAATTTGATAATGAGACATCGAAGACAATAGTTGGATTTCATTTTCATGAAAACAAACTTGGAAAAAAGGATCCCAAAGTTTGTTGTTGCTTTGCAACAATTGCTTGGGGATGCACTAGATAGCCAGATAGCAAACCAACTTGTTTTCTTTGGTGCATATTTGTGAGGGAAACACTCATATTAGGGTAAGTGTTGGCAAGAGCTTGCAACAATGATCCACCAGCTTGGCACACCGACTCTCTTCTTCACTTTAAGCTTTATAGAAATAAAATGGCCTAATTTGCAAAAAGTAATTGATCCTCATTCCCAGCCACATACCCCATACTCCGAAAGATGCTTCACAAACAATGTCATCCATAACTCACACATAACAACCTTGTACATGCACTTGTGGTTCACCATTTTCTATGAAGAGGTTATTAAGAGGCTTTTTCATGCAATGGATTACTTGTATAGGTATGAGCGGAAACATCATGGATCAACACATGTCCATGGTTTCTTGTGGCTTCTAGGTGCCTCAAATATGGGCATGCTTGATTGGTCCAACCCACATGAGCTTGAACAAGCAAAAAAAATTCTTCGATCACTATGTTTCAGCATGGAATCCTCATTCTCTAAAACAAATAATATCAAGAGTTCACCACTCTTCTTTGGAGGACCTGTGTTTGCTTGACAGTCCATAAATTTCTCGCATGGATCCAATGGTGGATTACAAATAGTTGTTGAACACATTACAAAAGAATACCAAATGTACTTAGTACACTTTCCTTAGGAAAAAAGGCCACCAATTACAATGTCGTTACAAAGCTCCCTGGAATGCACAACCATCATTGACATTGGTAATTGATAGTGAATCAAACAAATCCTATAAGCCAACAAGAAATGATGAGCATGTTCATATCCATAGCCCAGAGATGCTTGTCATCTGGTGAGCAAATGTTGGTTACCAGTTAGTCTTATCAAGACAAATTGTGCTAAACTACATTTCCAAATATGCATCAAAGTCTAAAATAAAATATGAAAGCTATATTGATATCTTACAGAGGCTTGCAAATACAAATTCATTTGGGGATAAAGCATTGCTTTCCTATAAAAATCATGATGAAATTGTTTGCAAATCGTGACATTGGTGCATAAGAAACATCCCATATGCTGCAAAAGTTTCCCCTTTTCATCTCAAGGAGGCATTATCTATCTTTGAATGTGAGTAGGAAGACATTCCACCATTTAAAAATAGCTAATAATGGTGATGAGCTTGCAAGTGTCTATATTCCTTGTTACATGCAAAGACTAGCTGAAATGGAAACTATATCCCTTATTCAATCTACAAAATTGTATACATTTCAGAAAAATCACAAAGGTGGGGGTTTGTGTCTACAACCACAAGCTACTATCATCATTGTTTACCCACTATTTAAGTCTCCCCCCCCCCAAGAGCATAGTGATACCTTTGAAACATCTTTTTTGTTGGAATTGATACTATACAAGCCTTTCCAAAATGTTGAAGTAGACATAGGCCTCACTAGAAATAGTGTAACACATAACTAGAGGCTATTTCATGTTGTTTTCTATCACCCTTGACATTTCAATAGATTCATTTCTTCCCCCAACAATGAAGAGGAATGTAATAGTGATACCAAAAACACCCAGTCTTTACCTCCCATAGATGAATGCAAATGGGAATTTATATCTTGCGTTGGTGCCACAAATTTTTTTTTCTCAAGACTAGCTACAACTATTGGATAGACATGACTTCAATTTAAATTACATATGGGGCACACATCGTGTTCCTAAGAATCTACATAACATTGTCGTAGAGTTCATCTCAACAAGTAAATTCCATCCAACTGAAGATACTCTTTTCCCACTGGCTGCACCTACACTTTTTCATTAGCTATTTCCTAAGCAAAAGCTTGCTCTAAATATTATTGAACAACATCATCTTCACCCATCTTCATCACCACCATTATGCATGATTATTCAAGGTACTACTGGTATAGGTAAATATCTCACCAAACAAGAGAATTAATCCTTTGCTTGCTTTGGCAGTAACGGGGGTGGCCACCTATAATATACGTGCCTCTATAGTGCATACAACTCTTTAGATACCAATTAGAGATATGAATCCATTAAAAGGATAGCCATTCACCATATTTTGAGAGGACTTCAAACATATTAAGTACATCTTAATTGGTGAAATGAGATTTTTTGGGGCCTAAGTTGTTGCTAAAAATAGATAGTTAATTGCAACAAGTGTTTCCTGGTAGACATATGCAGCCATTTGGTGGTTCCTCTGTTATACTTGTGGGTGACCTGGGACAATATCCACCTATTTTGGACAGGCCTATCTATGCTTTTTGCTCCATAGCCTTGGATCACTGGCATAATTTTATTGTTGTTGTCACACTTGACATAGTCTTCCACCAGCATGGACAATCCTATACAGAACAATAGTTTCATAGACTCCTTTTTAATATTAGAAATTTTTAGGCATCTTAGGCTAAATGGAAAACTCTTATGAATCAAACAAATGGTATGATTTTGGCTAAGAAAAACCAAGAGTTTGATGCAACTATTCACTTATTCCCAACAAATAGGTTGGTTGCCTTGTGCAATAGAAAAATTCTTTAGTAGTTAAATGTACCCATTGTAATTAGTGCTACTAAAACTACTCAGAAAAATACACTTGATTATGGCAATGATGAGGAACTTCAAGCAAAGCTCTTACTTGCAATTGGCGAATAAGTAATGTTAACAAAAAATATTTGGGTGGTGGTTGGATTGGTTAATTGATTATTGGGTTTTGTGAAGTCTATCATATATGCTAGGGGTGCTAAGCCACCTCAACTGCTTGAATATGTTTTTGTTCACTTCCCATACTACATTGGCCCAACATGGGATTGAGACAACCCAAAAACTATCCCCATTCCCCCAATCACATGAGGAAGCCAAAGAAAGCTCCCCTTGATAATGGCTTGAGCAATAACAATGCATAAATCTCAAGGATTGACACTGGAGAGAGCTACAATAGATATTGGAACTAAAGAAAGACAAGGAATAATGTTCACAACTCTTTCTCATGTAAAATCAATAACAAGAATACATATAGATCCTTCTTTCTCTTTTGATAGATACTCCAAACTACATTCCAACAAATGCAGTGCACTTCAAATGAAAGAAGAGGATCACCTCCAACAATTTTCTGCATTGCCATCATGTTGTAATGTTTCTATTCTTTATGGTAACTATATTTCTTCTCCTTGCCTCATTCATTTCAAACCATTTAGAATTCCCACCATTTCTAATTTTGATTCCTTTTCATTCTCTCCATAGTGTAGTTACAGTCACTGCTTCCAAGCTAGCCAAAGTTTTGCTTCTATGGTGATTACTAAGAGAAGTTTCTATTTGATTCTTGAATTATGCTTCTCATCTCCTTAAACGACAAACCTATATTCCTTGCTCTTCTTTGGTTGACCAACTAACATTTATATTTAATTTTGTTGTAAATACCTTCCTCTTCTTTGGTCATTGATGCCACTACCAATGCTCTTTCCTTCAAACCATTTGTGTCTAACTATATCAGATTCTAACCTATTTAGATTATAAATATTCTCAATTGTAACTATAGATCTTGACAATTCTTAATAGCTTCACGATTACAACTTTTAAATGGTGTATGAGTTGCAACTACATTCCATTTATATATAAGGTAATGCTATATCTCTTTCATTCCATCTCTTATTTGACAACTACATATCAAATTCTTTCTCACAAATGATTCAATTGTATATACTTTCAAAAATGAATAACACTGATTTCAATTGAACAAAATTCTCAAGTGCCAAAACATAATTATATCAGAGTTATAATTGTAAACATACTATGTCATGTTCTCTCCACAAGGTAAACCTGCATCTTGTTTATGTGATCTCTTCTATTGCAGATGCATTACATATTATTTTTTATAAATATAGAACTATTTATATTTCCTAATTTAGATATTTTCTACCAATGACACATGTTCACCACACTAAAATTCACATTTTCCTTGTGTCTAACTATATCTAATTGTAACCATTTTAGATTGCAAATGTTCTCAATTGTAATAAAACATCTCCACAATACTAAATATCTTTGTAATCACATGTTTTCCATGGTGTAAAAGTTGCAACTACATTCTATTTATATAGAGGTAAGGATATATGTCCTTTATCCCATCTCTTATTTCAAAACTAGATGTCAAATTCTTTGTCATAAATGATACAACTGCCAAAACATTGGTTTCACCATTGATCATAGTGTGACCAATTTATGTTCTTGCTTGGGGGTTTGGCGGCAGCCCACATGACCCAATATGGTAGAGTGGAGAGCAGGCCTTATTTTCTTCTATTCATACTACATCCCATTGCATCCACAAGGTATGCCTATATCTTATTTATTTAATCCCTTTTATTGCACATGCATTGCATATTATTTGTTATAAATTATAGCACTCTTTATATTTCCTAATTTACATATTGTCTACCAAATCACACATGTTCATTGCACTAAACTTCACATTTTCCTTTGATTTTTCCGAAACATAATCAACACAAACAATCATGTCTCGCATAATATAGTAATGTCTTAGTCAATGATCTTTCATCTCAGCTTATATTCATGAGTACTATGGGTCTTTTCATGGCATTAGATCTTCTATGAAGTTAGCCTTGCTACAAGGCTTTCAACTTGGCTTTATCAACTATTCTTATTTTTGGTTTTCATGAGTCCCAACATTGATGATGGTTTGACTTTCTATTATGATCCTAAATTTTTTCACTTTTAAAATCTCATAATGGAGATTTTGAGGAAGTAATGTCTTATCAATGACCTTTGAGAATAATCAATGACTTTAAAATCAATTAGAATGGTTAGAAATAAAATAAAAAAATATAGTTTAGAATTTTTGTATTTGTCTTCAATAGAATTCTATGAATGCAATTATCTCTATATTCTTAAGGTTGTGCATGACTTATGTAAATACACTTATTTGACATTTCAATTATATTCTAAGCATTCACATAATTATATTATCCTTTTGAGATAATGTATATCTATCTCAACGTCATCCATGCTCTATTGTCTTAGGGTATGTGCAAGATCATCATGGAAAAAATAGGCCCTTAAGTGGCAAAAAATTCAGAAAAATAAGAGTTAGGAAACTTGACATAAAATGTTGAATAAGTTATCTATATTATTTCAAAAATATGTAAGAATGGAATCTGTAGCAAATTGAATGTAATTTCTAAACTACTGGGTTTATTTTAAATATATATATATATATATATATTTCATGAAAATTTGAAATTTCAATGCAGTAATACTTAAATTTCAAAGAAAAAATAATAAATAGGTGTCTTTCTGACCACCCTAACCACAATAGAATGATAATATTTTTTTTATAAAATTTTAGATATAATTAGAGGACTCATGTCCCAATGTGATGCATATTTTTTTGTAATTTTTTCCAAGTAAATAATTAATTATTAATTTTAATTACAACTTTTAAAAATATAAAATCGATGTCTCCATCTTAACTTGGTCAAAACTTCATGAAATTCATTTTTTTTAATCCTATATTATGCAAAGCATATAATGTGACACATTTTATATTCAAAAATGTGATACTGTTTGAAAGCTATAGATGTTTTTGAATCAGCCTATCAATCAAGACTTTAATCGTAATTCAAATAAAAAATGAATAATAATAATTTATTAAATTCGAAGTAAAGCATAATTTATATTGGTGGAAAGCTGAGAATCTCCTTTAAAATTCCTTTTCGTTTCATCAATTTTCTGTAAAAAAAAAGTCATTAGCCACATACCCTTCATATGGCCACTTTTTGGCCCATCATGATTCTACACATACCCTTTAACGTAATGGTATCATAAAAGGTTTATTAAAAGACTCTGTTGAAAAGGCTATATTGTTTTAATTTTCATTACTATGCTATTGAAAAAAGACTATATTTTTGTATACATTTGTTACTATGAATTTTTGTGTTTTGTGGGTTTTTCCATCTGGACCGCTCTTGAAACCAATATTGTTTGATTTATAGCTTTTGTTTTGTGGCTATGCTTGCAATGCAATAACATAGTTAATGTTATACAATTTATGTTGATTTTCGTAAGGCATTATTGATTGTTGTTCTCTAGCTTAGGCTATATTGTTCCATTCTCGATAAGGTGTTGTTGAAAAGGATATATTGTTTCAATTTTCTATAAGGTGTTATTCAAAAAAGACTATATTGTTTTTTAAAACTGATTAATGGTTGCATTGATGTTCCATATAACATAGAGGGATCAATATGTATCAATCGTGTTTGCATCTACTATGACACACATATATATCTGCACATAGGGAAAATACATTCTCCATCACTACGAACAATGGTGACATTAATGTTCCATATAACACTCTAAATATGGCTTATCATTCCAAGAATGTGTTAGTATATTGTTTCAATTTTCATTACCGTGTTGTTGAAAAAACACTATATTTTTACATACGTTTGTTATTGTGATTTTTTGTGTTTTGTGGGTTTTTCCATATGGGTCATTGTTGAAACCAATATTGTTTGATTTATGGCTTCCATTTTATGGCTATGCTTGCAATGAAATAAAATATTTAATTTTATATACTTTATGTTGATTTCCATAAGCAATTGTTGATTGTTGTTCTCTAGCTTAGGCTATATTATTCCATTTTCACTAAGGTGTTGTTGAAAAGGCTATATTGTTTCACTATTCGATAAGGTGTTGTTCAAAAAAGACTTTATTATTTGTTAAAACTAATTAATGGCTGTATCAATTTTCCATATAACACATAGGGATCACTATGTATCAATCATGTTTGCATCTACTATGACATACATACATATCTACACATAGGGAAATTACATTCTCCATCATTGCAAACAATGGTGACATCAATGTTCCATATAACACTCAAAATAGGGCTTAGAATGTGTTAGTGTGTATAAATTTTGTTTGCATATGCTATTTCATATAGCTTACGAATGGTGACATCAATGTTCCATATAACACTTAAAATATAGCTTATCACTCCTTGTGTACAAATATGTATGTGTCATATTCTTAACTCCTTCTATGTGTGTACACATGTATCCATGCCATTTGGACTTCCCCTTTGTCTTTCGGCTCATTGTTACATGCCACTACACAGAATTGCTAGTTATAAAATTTAAATATTTTATAATATATTATTATTATTATATTAGGTTGCAGTAGAATATTATAGATGAGGTAGGTAGAGAGAGGTAGAGAGGGGTAGGTAGGGAGGGGAGATGTAGAGAGAAAGAGAGGGAGAGAGAGAGATAAGGGAGCTTGTAGGGATAAATCAAGGAGAGGCAGCATGGTAGAGAGGGAGGTTGGGAGGGATAGAGGGAGGGAGAGGTAGAGATACAAAGAGGTAGGATGGTTAAGGTAGAGAGGGTGGGAAGGAAAGAGGGAGGTAGAGGTAGAGATACAAAGAGGTAGGATGGTCAAGAGAGAGAGGTACAATGGGAGAGAGAGAGAGAGAGAGGGTGGGAGGGATAGAGGGAGGGAGAGAGAGAGAGAGGGAAACAAGGATAAAGGGATAAATGAATGGATAAGTGGAGACACAGGTAGGGTTTGTGGGATGGAGGGAAAGGTGAGATAGAGAGAAGTAGAGAAGGATGGAGATAGGGAGGGGAAGGTAAGCTAGGAGGGATAGAAGGAGAGTTACATATCAAGATATATATTGATGAGAGATAGAGAGTAGATAGAGAAGGGGATAGAGGTAGAGAGAGAGGTGGAAGGATGGATAAAGGGAGGGAGAGGTAGGATAGGATGGATGGTGGGAGAGGAAAGATAGAGATAAGTAAATGGAGGGAGAGAGAGAGATGGATATTTATTTTTATCAAATATTCATTATTAAGAGGGATGGAATTTTTGAGAGGGATATAGGGAGAAAGAGAGAGAGAGAGAGAGATTGAAGGGGGTTAGGTAGGGAGGTAGGAAAAGAGAGATAAGGGGGAAGGAATAAAATGATATTTTAGGTAGAGAGAGTGAGATGAGATAGAGAGAAGTAGATAGGGAATGAGAGAGGTAGAGATAAGGGAGAAGGTGGTAGGGAGGTAGTGGTAGGTATAAATTCATGTACAATTGGATGGATTGATGGAAAGGTAGGTTGAGAGGGAGAGGGTGGGTGGAGATAGAGATAAGTATAGAGAGAAGGTGAACAAGAGAGGGAAGAAAAGAGAGATAAAGACATAGGATAATAGACGTATATATTGCTCCTTTCTCCTTATAGATTCATTTTTACTTTTATTATAATAAATATAAAACTTAAAACATCCTTGCAACAATCCATAAAATAATTTTTTATAATATAATATTTGTAGTAACAGAAAAAGTAGCATTTTCCTTGCTTGGTTTGATAATTGGCATTAAAGATGGACTAATGATGTCTTGGAGTGGTGTTGTAATATGTTGTATGCATTCACACTATTCTAGGACCTTTATTTGACTAAAACATTCCTTAATTGATCCTTTGCAAAGGTGTTGTAAAGTGTTGTAACAAACTTTCATGCTTTTTAAGGATGTATTTGGTTAATTAAGCCTAATGGGCCCCTTTCTAAATAAAATGTACATAGCATGTACCTTTTTTTAAGTGGTGTAAAGTGTTTTAAGGCACTTTCATTCTTATCTAGGTGGTCTTAATCAATTGTATTTAATTGGAGTTATTAACCCCCTTTTGATTCAAATTTAGGCCTTAATTTTGACACCTCCCAAAGATCTATCCCAACAATTATAATTTAAATAAAAAATTATTTCATTGGGAAAAAATTTTCTTGGTAGGTTGATCCAGGACCAATTTACCCTTGATTGTGAATGGGTCCTCCCTTAATAGGTGCCCACTTTCTTAGTTGATCTGGAATGGGTTTTTAGCCTTCTTTTAGTCCCCCAAAGCTTCATCTTGGAAACTTAGCTAGGACCCATTCACCCAAGGTGGCGAATCGTTCCTCCCTTAATGAGACACCCTTTTTGAATTTCATTATAGTGGGAATTTAATTATCTTTCTTTCAAGATCTAGAGTCAAACTTAATTCTTTGAATTTCAAGGTTAATTCACATTGTTTCACAGAACACAATATAGAAAGTTTATGAAGCATTCAAGCATTAAAGTGATCAACCATTAGAGAATTTTAAAGGAATTCATAAGGAATTTCAAGTTATATTTCAAGTGTTTATTGCAGTAATTCAAGACCATATCATCATTTCAAGGGTTTGATGCATCCATTCATGTTGTTGAGCTAAGAGGTGGATGTAGCATTGAAGATCTACAGTTTGAAACCATTGTTCATATCATATTCAAGGATCCTAGATCTACATTCTTCATGGCCACTACATGATAGTTTTTAGATTTTTTTCACAAGGCTTCATCCAAAGTGATATCATTTACATTGTTTCATGTTCGTGCTTCATTTCCTTATTTCATCATCTAGTTTAATTACCTATAAGGGGTTTGACTGAAGAAAACCCCAATTCACTAACAAATCAACAAGGATTTTTACCTTGAGTGTGTGATTGCAGATTTATAGGTTGAAGATCAAGTGGAGCAACATTTGGAGCAAAATTTTCAAAGTTGCTAAAGTTATCATTCAAAGTGCAAGATCATAGAAAGATCTCTACAGAATTGAATATAGACTTCCAAAACTTGACAAATGAGAATTCAAGAGTGTGAACATCAAGGAATAGGACCTTGAAATTAGTTTTCTAAAACCATAAAATTATCCATTCACCACTGAAGGAGAATGAGTCCTCCATAGCTCAAAAACAACTACTTTTTGGCCAAGTACACAACTCTTTATACTCATAAAACATTCCCATAGTTTCTATTAAAGTTAGGTTGCATTTTTTACTATTATTAGCATCTTATTTTACACGTAATTGATTGAACACCTCTTATAAAATTTGTGATTCATCATATTGTTTATCGAACACCTTGATTGAATCCATTTTTTAGTGTTTCATTTTGGTAAACTCAACTTATTCAACATTGCAATTTTCTGATTTTTGGAGTCTCTCATTGCATCTTAAGTTAAAATATTGCTTTCATTGTATTTAGACCTTGCATTGAATTAAGATCTCATTTAGGGTTTAGATTTGCATTTTTTTGCAATGTTAGGTTGTATCTTCCTAAATCTTTCACATTTATGATTGTCACAATAGATCTTTAGGAGGTGTCAAAATTAAGGGATAAATTTGAATCAAAAGGAGGTTAATAACTCTAATTAACCACAATTAATTAATACTTCCTAGATAAGTGTTAAAATGCTTTATAACACTTCACAAAATTTAAATACATTACAAATTATGTACATTTTTATTTAGAAAGTGGCCCATTAGGCTTAATTAAGAAAATACATCCTAGAAAAGTGTGAATGTGTAGAACACATTAAAACACCATTCCAATACATCATTACCTCAGATTTAATGCCAATTATCAAACCAAGCAAGAAAAATGAATCCCTAAGAAAGGATTCATTCAAGGTGTTCGATAAACAAGATAAAAAATCACTATTTTTCTAAGAGGTGTTTCACTCAATTATGTGCAAAATAAGATGCCAATAACAACCATAAATGTAACCTAATTGTTATAGCAACTATGGGGGATGTTTTAGAGTATCAAAAGTTGTATACCTAACAAAAAAGTTGTTCTTTTTGAGCCATGGAGGACTCATTCACCTTCAGTGGAGAATGGGTCCTTTTAGGGTTTTGGAAAACTAATTTCAGGGTCTTGTTCCTTGATTTCTACACTTTTAAATTCCCTTTTTTCAAGGCTTGGAAGCTTGTAGTTAATTTTGTAGAGCTATTTTTGTGATCTTGCACTTGGAATGACAACTTTTGAAACTTTGACAATTTTACTCCAAATCTCACTCTACTTGATCTTCAACTTGTAAATCTATAATCACGCACTGAAGGGCATAAAAACTTGTTTATTTTTTAGTGAATGGGGGTTTTCCTTAGTAAAATCCCTTGTAGGTAATTAAATCAAATGATGAAATGAAGGAAATGATGCATGACCATGAAATAATGTAATTGATATGACCTTGGATGTTGCCTTGTGAAAAAAATTTCAAACTATCATGTAGTGGCCATGAAGAATGTAGTGGCCATGAAGAATGTAGATCTTGGATCCTTGAAAATCATTTGAACAATATTTGCAAGTAGATCTTAAATGCTACATCCACCTCTTAGGTTAACAACATGATTTCATCCATCAAACCCTTGAAATGATGATATGATCTTGAATTGCTGCAATAAACACTTGAAATATGCCTTGAAATTCCTTATGAATTCCTTTGAAATGATATAATTCTTGATAAATTTAATGCTTCAATCCTTCATAAACTTTCTCTATCGTGTTAGGAGAGACAATGTGAATTAACCCCTTATTTATAGTAAATTAGGAGATTAACCCAAAAATTCAAAAAGGGGGATCTCATTAATGGAGGATTCATTCACCATCAAGGGTGAATAGGTCCTAGCTCAACTTACCGAGACAAAAATTTTCCCAATGAAATAATTTTTTATTTAGATTATGATTTTTGGGATAGATCTTCGGGAGGTGTCAAAATTAAGGCATAAATTTGAATAAAAAAGGCCCGGGTTAATAACTCCAATTAACCAAAATTAATTAATACCACCTAGAAAAGTGTGAAAATGATTTATAAAAATTTACAACACATAAAAAAGGTACACATAATTATGTACATTTTATTTAGAAAGGGGCCCATTAGGCTTAATTAAGAAAATACATTCTAGAAAAGTGTGAAAGTGTGTTACAACACTTTACAAAACCTTTACAAAGGATCAATTAAAGAATGTCTTAGTCAAATAAAGGTCCAAGAATAGTGTGAATGTGTACAAAATAGTACAACACCATTCTGAGATAACATTAATTCAGCTTTAATAATGTCATTATCAAACCAAGCAAGAAAAAGGCTACTTTTTCCGTTACTACATTTTTCATTCACTTTAGTGAGAGGATGAACCTATGCCAACCTCACATTAAAGTAGACATCCCAAACACTTACGTATGCATCAATAACAAAGGTACATGATCATACCCTATCAAAGGCCAAGAAAAATAGAAACAAAGGATCAAGCACAATCGATTCAATGCTATGTCACATAGTGGTTGTTTGTTCATAACATATACTACTCACTCTAGGGTAGTGGAACCTCAGTCTGTCCACTAGGTGAGTTGTCCCAAAATATTTATATTCTCACTCTAGAGTAGTCAAGCCTCAATCTATCCACTAGGTGAGGGTATGTGCATGATCATCATGGAAAAAATAGGCCTTTAAGTGGCAAAAAATTCAAAAAAATCAGAGTTTGGAAAATTGACGCAAAAAATTGAATAAGTTATTTATATTATTTCAAAAATTTCTAAGAATAGAATCTATAGAAAATTGAATGTAGTTTCTAAACTACTAGGTTTGTTTTAAAAAAAAAAAATCTTTTGGTGAAAATTTGAAATTTCAATGCAGTGGTACTTAAATTTTAGGGAAAAAATAAGTAGGTGTCTATCTGACCACCCTAACCACAATAAAATGATAATATTTTTCTATAATATTTAATATATAAGTAGAGGACTCCTGCCCTGATGTGATGCATATTTTTTGTAATTTTTTATGAAGTAAATAATTAATTATGGATTTTTTATTACAATTTTTTTAAAAATATAAAAAACTCATATGTCTGACCACCTGAACTTGGTCAAAACTTCATGAAATTAAATTTTTCTTTTTTAAAACCTATATTATGCAAAGCATAGAATGTGACACATGTTTTGGATTCAAAAAATGTGATATCGTTTGAAAGCTATAGATGTTTTTCAATCATCCTATCGATCAAGACTTTAGTCATAATTTGAATAGAAAATGAATAATAATTACTTATTAAATTCAAAGTAAAGCATAATTTATATCGATGGAAATATGATAATATCCTTTAAAATCCTTTTCATTTCATCAATTTTGGGTTAAAAAATAGTCATCAGCCACATACCCATCATATTGCCACTATTTGGCCCTTCATGATCCTGCACATACCCATGAGTTATCCCAACAAGGTGGAAAATGAGAGAATCATATTAGCCTCTCATACCATACCGAAGTTATCCTCCCAAAAAATTCAATAAAGCACCAAAATTATTTTGTAAATGATTTTGAATGTCATGTATCATATAAAATTTTTTCTAAAGGGTATTTTACTTTGTTCATGTAATGGTCTTCCTCTTAGGGAGCATTGTGCCTAATGTCTCCAAGAGAGGACAAGTGAAAAGTGTTAGATCATCAACCCATGGGATGCCTCATTCATGTCATTCCATGATAGTAGATCGTACACTCTTGGATGACATCAAACCTAATGAAACCACCAAGAATAGGACACATGAAAAGTGAAAAGGAAAACCAGACCATGAAATTTCCAAATGATATCATCAATGTATGCCCCCACTTTAAAGCAGTTGCTACACCATTACTATGAGAAATTTCTTTAAAGTAGCCAATTTTTTTTATCCTAAGACATGAACGATTTCATAAAAAAACCCTATGGCAATTCATATGTTTCTAAAGCAAGTTGCAATGGTGCGGGAGCACCCATAGGTTGCCATAGGTTGTTTAGAAGGTCTGTCTAGGACAAATTTGCCTAGGACAACTAAGCAATTTAAATTAGCTCATTGTATGTGAGCTTTAATGAAATTTTGATTGAGTTTTGATCTGATGAAGGTCATGTTGACCATAGCATAGGTGTTATAAGGTTCTAGCTCAAAATAAGGTTTTGGAATTTTAGGATTCTTGCAAAATATTTGAAAATGTTGCTCAATTGGAGCTACAAGCAGCCAAGAAGAGTCCAAGGGAGAGGATAACTGAATTGGTGACCTATTTATGGGATGCCTTGGCATTGGAGTTAGGTTGGAAACATTTTCTATGTTTTCAAGTTTTGTGAATTCAAGAAAAGGAATTGTGTTTGAGAGTGAATTTTCTTGTTTTTGCATTCAAGTGAGGTTTTAATGGATTGATCATGGCACTGTAATTTGTATAGGGTATAGAGTAGTTTTTCTTTGAGCTTTGTGTGGCATTAGTTAGTTTCCTTAGTTTCTAGCATTTTTTATAATTAGTTAGGTTTTCATACTGTTGCTGGTCTAAACCAGGCAGTTTTGTGAGAATGGAATGTTAGTTAACTTTCCCACCATACAAATTGTACGAACCTTTGGGAATAGTGACTAGGCTCCATGGATGTACATATGGTATGGTTTAGGGCCATTGAAAACATAGGACCTACTATGGAATTCTTTCCCTAGGTGAGCCAGGGAAGTGCCTAGCTAGGAAAGACCTTAGTGCGGAGCACTTGATTTGTAGGGGTGTCAATTTCCTGACAAATAACCTTTTGGAGAAGCTAGGTATGATTATTTCCAAGACATGGTAAGGAGAAAGAAACTCCAACAATCCATCTTGTGAGGGAAGGACTTAACAGTTTGCAGAGAAGCCAAGAAAGGGCTTAAAAAGGCCTAGTTTTGCTCATTTTCAGGTTAGGGCTTTGTACGGACAGTTGAGACCCAAGACCCCAAAAATCCTTGAGAGGTGGTCATATGAACCAGGAATCCCAAGAAAAGATTGGGGTGTTCTTTGGAAAGACTTGGGTAAAACCCTAATTTATTAGAGAAGAAGACCTAATAGGGCTAGTAGCCTTCTAGGCCTAATAGAAGGGTTTGGTGAAAGCGACCTATACATGGATCTAGGTGGATGCCTAATACACTTGGTATGATGGATCGATGACCTTAGAAACACCTCCACACCCTTGTAAAACTATTTCAAGAATTTGGTGGATTAGTAGCCTTTAGGGTGGATTAAGGGCTAAGGCAAGTGCTACAAGATTGCACCAAGTCTTGAATTGGTAGAAGGACCTATGTTGATAGTTAGGTTGGCAATAAGTAATTAGGGGACCCTAAGAAGGAAGAGGTCCTATAGGTTGCAAGTGGTGGAGTGAGACACCCTAGAGGTCTTCCTAGCAAGACCCAGAGCATGAATTAGTGATTGTTTCATCCAACCTCCCTATTAGATTGGTATCAGAGTAAGAAAAGATTTCAAATAGAATATTATATGTCAGAGATTGAGTCTAGTGGTTCTATAGACATGGTGACAAATGAAGAATCGGCCAAGAAGGTCAAAGAACAGGAGGAAGACAATAGGCTATTGAGGGAAAGAATAGCCCAACTTAAGCAAGCAATGGGTAATGTACAGACTAAGACCGAAGAGGTTAATGATAAGTTGGAAGGAAGGGTACCCAAAAGTGAAGAGGTTGCAGAGGAAGACAAGATCCTTGAACCTGACCCTATTTTACAAGAAGAGCCTTTCTTGAAGGCATTGAAGGCTTTGAGTGGAAAAGCATTTGAAGGCATACCACTGTTTAGTGGCAAAATGGAAGCTAATCTAGTCATGGATTGGATAGAGGGAATGGAAAACCATTTTGAGTGTGATGGAGTCACTGAAGCACATAAGGTAAAGGTGGCCAAATCAAGATTGAGAGGTTCTGCCTTGACATGGTGGAAGTTCATTTAGAAAAAGAGAGAAAAGGAAGGAAAGAAACCTATTTCCACTTGGAAGGGAATGGTTGCCAAAGTGAGAGAATCATACATGCCAGATGATTATGAAATTTAGTTGCATAAGAAAAGACAAATCTTGAGAAAAAGAGACCAAGATGTAAATTCCTATACAGAGGAGTTTCAAAAACTTTGCATGAGGTCTAATGTATATGAGGATGAAAGTCTTAAGGTGGATAGATACCTTAATGGTTTGAAGTGGAACATTCAAGAGGAGATGACTCTTCTAAGTCCCAAAACAATGCACCAATGTTATCAATTGGCTATAAAAATTGAAGAGAGAAGTAAGAGGAAACAAGAACAAGCCTCCAAAAGTAGAGGAAAAGGCAGAGATCAAAGAGGACATAGAGGTGGATACCAAAGTAGAGGGACTAAACAAAGAAATCAGGGAGATTCTAAACTCACAGAACATGGAAGTGAAACAACTTCAAGAGGAGGTTATGGAAGAGGTAGAGGATCTCAAGGAGGTTCTAATAGAGGAAGAGGTACAGGAAGAAGTAACTCTTACTTTGCTAGCATGAAGTGTTATAATTGTGGTCAAGTAGTACATCCAACTTATAGGTGCCCGGAGAAAGCATCTTATTCAAATACAGAAAAGAGAGTAGCATATGCTCAAGAAGACACTATGAGTGTCAAGTCACTAGAGGTTAGTCACATTGAGTTAGAAATGGGGGAGAACTTGATGTTTAGTAGGGTTCTAATCAGACAACCTGTCAAAGAAGAGCCAAAGCAAAGGAGAGCCTTATTCAGGGTGAGATGCAAAATACTTGGGAAGGTGTGCAAAGTCATAGTGGATTCAGGGTGTACTGATAAGATCATCTCAAAGGAAGCAATGAGGAAGTTAAAGTTAGAGAATGTACCCCACACTAATCCTTACAAGGTGACATGGCTGAATAAAGGGTAGAGTGTTCTTGTGAATGAGCAGACAACAATGGAATTCTCCATTGGAGGGTACAAAGACAAACTGATTTGTGATGTGTTGCTTATGGATGCATGCCATCTTCTACTGGGAAGGCCATGGAAATATGATAGAGGAGCTATCTATGATGGAAAGGAGAACACCATCTCATTTAAGAAGGATGGTAAAACATTCAAGTTATAGTCACTATTGGATGAAGAAGAAGGATAGTCAAAGACGCCTAGTGTGTTGTTAAGCAGTGGCAAGGAGGTGAAGGATATTTTATTATGGTGCAACCCAAGAAAGAAGACAAGGACATGAAGACAGTTATCCTAGAGGAAGTCTAGAAGTTGCTTGAGAAGTTCAAGGACATAGTCAATGATGAAACACCAACAACATTACCTCCAAAGAGAGCTATCAGTCATCAGATTAACTTCATACCAGGGGCTTCATTGCCAAACAAAGCAGCTTATAAGCTCACACTAAATCAGAACCTAGAAGTAGATAAGAAAGTGTAGGAGTTATTAGACCAAGGACTAATTAGGAAGAGCATTAGTCCATGCGCAGTACCAGTGGTATTAGCAACCAAGAAAGGTGGTAAGTGAAGACTTTGCACTAACTCTAGGGTTATCAATAGGATTACAATCAGATATAGGTTTCCTATTCCTAGGATAGATGATTTGATGGACTGTCTTGGAGGGGCACAGTACTTCACTAAGTTGGATCTCAAGAGTCGATACCACTAGATTAGAATCAAAGATGGGGATTAATGGAAGACAACTTTTAAGAAAACTAATGGGTTGTATGAGTGGAGAGTGATGCCATTTGGCCTCTCAAATGCCCCTAGCACATTCATGAGGCTCATGAATGAAGTGCTTAAGGATTTCACAGGTATATTTGTGGTGGTGTATCTAGATGATATACTCATCTTTAGTAAGATAGCATAGGAACATTTGAAGCATGTGGAGGTGGTTCTTAAATGGTTGTGAGAGGAGATGTTAGCCATCAACCTAGAAAAGTGTGAGTTCTTCAAACAAGAGCTTGTGTATTTGGGGTTTGTAGTATCCCAAGAATCATTGAAGATGGACCCAAGCAAGGTGGAAGCTATCCTAAATTGGTCTACACCAACCACCAGGACAGAGGTAAGGAGTTTTCATGGGTTAGCTTAGTTTTATAGGAAGTTTATAAGGAACTTTAGTGGCATTTTTGCACCAATGCTTGATACTATCAAGGGTGGCCTAAAGACTAAGTTTAAATGGACTCTTGAAGTAGAGAAGGGTTTTGAGAAATTGAAACAAGAAGTAGCAACTCAACCCATCCTTTTGTTACCTAGTTTTGATAAGCTATTTATAGTGGAATGTGATGCCAATAGAATTGTAGTAGGAGGAGTACTAAGCCAGGAAGGCAGACCTATAGCTTTCTTTAGTGAAAAACTCAATGAAGCTAAAAAGAAGTATTCTACTTATGACTTAGAACTATATGCTCTAGTGTAGTCTCTTAGAAAGTGGAGACATTATCTCCTACCTAAGGATTTTGTATTGTTTACTGATAACCAGGCACTTAGCTACATCAACACACAAGAAAAGTTGAGTAATAGACACTTGAAATGGATGGAGTACCTCCAAGCCTTCACTTTTACTATCAAACACAAGAAGGGACAGTTGAACAAGGTGGAAGATGCATTAAGTAGGAGGTTGCTAACAGTGCAAGAGATTCAATTCAAAAGCATTGGGATAGAGAGTTTCAAGGATCTCTATGGAGAATATGAAGACTTCTCTAAAGCATATAACGTATGTTCTAGTTTTGAGAATCACTTTCATAGTCAATTCTCAAAGTATACATTGTAGAGTGGATTTTTGTTCAAGGGATATCAGTTGTGTGCTCCCAAAGGTTCAATGAGAGAAAATCTCATCCAAGAGAAGCACAATGGTAGTCTCAGTGGTCATTTTGGTATCAACAAGACACTAGAATTAGTGCAGAGGTTCTATTATTGGCCCAACTTGCCAAGGGATGTCAGAAGGTATGTGGAGTAGTGTGTAGTTTGTATGAAAGCCAAGAGGGGAGCTAGTAATGCAGGTTTGTATCAACCCCTACCTATTCCCAACAAACCATGGGAATGCATTAGCATGGACTTTGTGGTAGGACTCCCTAAAACCAAGACAAGGTTTGATAGTGTCTATGTGGTGGTAGATAGGTTCAGTAAAAGGAGTCACTTTGTTCCCTACAAGACCACCCATGATGCTAGATATATTTCTCATCTCTTCTTCAAAGAGATTGTGAGGATCCATGGATTTCCTTTGAGAATTGTATCGGAAAAAGATGTGAAGTTTATGAGTCATTTTTGGAAAATTCTATGGGGCAGATTGGGTACTAACTTGTCTTTTGGATTAGCTTACCATCCTCAGAAAGATGGACAAACTGAGGTGATAAATAAAGTGTTAGGTAACCTTCTTAGGTGCCTCACCAAGGAGTATGGACATACATGGTACTTGGTCATATCACAAGCTGAATATGCCTACAATGACAGTGTGAATAGGACCACTGGTAGGAGTCCTTTTGAGATAGTATATGGTATGCACCCAAGATGTGTGTGTGAGCTCAGAGATCTAGGAGCTATGGAGCATAGGAGTGGCCATGCAGAGGATTTCACTGAGACCATAAAGGAGATTCAGGAGCAAGTGAAAAAGAAAATCATAGAGGCTACTCACAAGTTGAAATCTAAGGTGGATATGTCTAGAAAAGATCTACAATTTGTAGTAGGTGACTATGTCATGGTCCATCTCAAAAAATCTAGATTGCAAAAGGGAGTACCAACTAAGTTGAAAATGAAGAGAGTGTGATCATGTAAGGTGTTATCCAAGTATGGAAAGAATGCTTACAAGGTGGACCTTCCTTTAGACTTAAATATTTCACTAGTGTTTAATGTGGCTGACTTGATCGAGTATAAAGGATCAGTAACTGGTAATAATTTGAATAGTACAAATATCTTGGAGGATGTGAGTACTGTACTCTTACCATCTAAAGACAAGCTACAAGTAGAAAGAATCTTGGAATCTAGAGTCAAGAAGTCTACTCGACACAAGGTGTACATGGAACATCTCATATAGTGGAAAGACAAACTAGAGTCTGAGGCTACATGGGTTGAAGAAGCTCATTTCAAGAAGAGTGGCATTGATCTGTCTTTGATCTCTCCCCACATTCCTTAGTGTTTCGACAGAGGGGGAGAATGGTGCAGGAGCACTGATAGGTTGCAATAGGTTGTTTAGGAGGTCTATCTATGACAACTTTGTCTAAGAAAACTAATAAATTTAAATTAGCTCATTGCATGTAAGCCTTAATGGAATTTTTGTTGAGTTTTGATCTGATGAAGGTCATGTTGACCATAGCATAGGTGTTATAAGGTTCTAGCTCAAAATGAGGTTTTGGACATTTAGGATTCTTGCAAAATATTTGAAAATGTTGCTCAATTGGAGCTACAAGAAGCCAAGAAGAGCCCAAGGGAGAGGATAACTGAATTGGTGACCTATTTATGGGATGCCTCAACATTGAAGTGAGGTTGGAAACATTTGTTATGTTTTGAAGTTTTGTGAATTCAAGAAAAGCAATTGTGTTTGAGAGTGAATTTTCTAATTTTTGCATTGAAGTGAGCTTTTAATGGATTGATCATGGCACTGTAATTTGTGTAGGGTGTAGAGTAGTTGTTCTTCTGGCTTTGTGTGGCATTAGTTATTTTCCTTACTTAGTTTCTAGCATTGTTTGTAATTAGTTAGGTTTTCATATTGTTGCTAGTCTAAACCAAGCAGTTTGTGAGAATGGAGTGTTAGTTCACTTTCCCACCATACAAATTGTAGGTCACTTTGGGAACTATGAATAGACTCCATGGATGTACATATAGTAGGATTTAGGGCCATTGAAAACATATGAGCTATTGTGGAAGTCTTTCCCTAGGCGAGCCAGGGAAGTGCCCGGCTAGGAAAGACCTTAGTGCAGAGCACTTGATTTGTAGGGGTGTCAATTTCCTGAAAAATAACCTTTTGGAGAAGGTGGGCATGAGTCTTTCCAAGACATGGTAAGGATAAATAAACTCCAACAATCCATCTTGTGAGGGAAGGACTTAACAATTTGCAGAGAAGCCAGGAAAGGGCTTAAAAAGGCCTAGTTTTGTTCATTTTCAAGTTAGGGCTTTGTATGGACTGTTGAGACCCAAGACCCCAAAAATCCTTGAGAGGTGGGCATATGAACTAGGAATCCCAAGAAAATATTGGGGTTTTATTTGGAAAGACTTGGGTAAAAGCCTGATTTCTCAGAGAAGAAGACGTAATAGGGCTAGTAGCCTTCTAGGCCTAATAGAAGGGTTTGGTGAAAGTGACCTGCAGATGGATCTAGGTGGACCCCTAATACACTTAGTATGATGGATTGATGACCTTAGAAACACCTCCACATCCT
Organism: Sequoia sempervirens; assembly: GCA_007258455.2. Classification (NCBI taxonomy): domain Eukaryota; kingdom Viridiplantae; phylum Streptophyta; class Pinopsida; order Cupressales; family Cupressaceae; genus Sequoia; species Sequoia sempervirens. The sequence continues at coordinate 156,697 of VDFB02009028.1, read as the reverse complement.
TGTAAAACTATATTCAATAATTTGGAGGATTAGTAGCCTTTAGGGTGGATTAAGGGCTAAGGCAAGTGTTACAAGATTGCACCAAGTCTTGACTTCATAGAAGGACCTATGTTGATAGTCAGGTTTGCAAGAAGTAATCAGGGGACCCTAAGAACAAAGAGGTCCTATAAGTTGCAAGTGGTGGAGTAAGACACCCTAGAGGTCTTCCTAGCAAGACCCAGAGCATGAATTAGTGATTGATTCATCCAACCTCCCTATCATGCAACATGAAATAGGAAGGAAGGGTTTCCCCCACAAACACATAAGGGGTCTATGGATTTGTTAGTATGTTTGTGCTATAATGTTTTCATAGAGAATGGAACTATCATCATTCCCCACATACTCATAGAAATAGAAGAATGACACAAAGAAAGAGAAAACAAAGAAAAACCTTTCAGGTCAATATGGAAGAAACATAAATGTCTCGACACCTTGCATCATCCCCATTAGGAAAACACAAGATAAAATGAAAAAGGTAAAGGAAAAGATTTTGGGTCAAGATGGAAGAGACATGGATGTCTCAACGCCTTGCATCATCCCCAAAAGGAAAACATAAGAGAAGATGAAAAAATTATTACAACATAGAGAAGAATGATGGTACACATAGAATAATGCATAAAAGAGAGAGGATACATCAAATGAGACTTCACAGAGGATCACATTATGCACATGCAATGACATAAAGAAAAATGAAAAAAAAATACTAGTAAGGAACATGCAAGTCAACCTAAGGCAGGTCATCCACCTCCCAATCTCGGTCAGTATAAATGAAAGGATGACAACTAGCCAAAGGGAAAAACACAAGTGTTGAACTAGGACACACACCAAGTTCAACACTCTTTTTAGGAGATTTTTCATCTAATCTCATGGAAGAAGAAAATAATATATTCAACTCATCATGCACTTGTTCATCAATCATTGCGATTTCAATGCCATCATCTAAATTAATCATAATAGGAGATCGAATAACAATGTCCATACAATGTTCTTATTTAGGTTGCAATGAGGGTTGAGATCATCATGCACTACTTCAGATAGGTTTGGATTTTGATTTTATATGTTGTTTTTTTCTTGATTTTTCAATCTATGAGCAAATAACACAACATCTATGTCTACACTCTCTAGTACTTCAATTTCCTTTCAGTTTATTTTCAATTTATTTTTGTGTAAGAGTGGGTTTTTCAATTAGCTCCTTCTCTTCCTTGGAAGGAGTAGAAGAAACAACAAGAGGTTTCTCAACCGCTTTCTCTTCAACTTTGTAAACTTGTTTGACTCTAGGAGGGGAAATAGGATTGTTTGTATTATCTTATGGTCTCTAGTGGTAAATTGTAGGAGACTATTCTATAGATTGTTCTTGTATGGTCAAAAGTGTTTTTGGTTCAATCATTGTCTCATCAAGGATAGTTGGCTCAGTAATAGGTTGAGGCATGTTGTGAAGGGATAGTTATGCTATTTTATTTTCCTTAAATTTTTAATATGATTTTAAAAATAAATCTTCACGAGGCTTGATAGGTTCTATAGGCTTGGGAAAAAAGTAATCTAGTGAAAAATTCCCTTTTTCCAAGGTAGGATGGAATCCACTATGATGCACAGTGAAGATGTCATTTCCAAATGGAAAATTTAAACATTTTTGCACAATTGAATGGATGAAATTCATGGAGAAAATCCATGGATAGCCTAGCTTCACTTGAAATTGGTCTGGTTGTGGGATAATGGAGAATAAAATTGTTAATGTTTTCGGTTCCACCTTTAAAGTGAGATTTATCAAGCATATTATAGGGAAAGAAAATACATTGTGTCATGATGATTGCTTTTCATTTGTCATATGTATCCTAAGATAGCTCATGCACATATAAGAATTATTTTGTGATCATATTCTCTCCACGTATGAGATTAATTAATATCCCATTGGTGGGCTTATTATTGATTTAGTCAACTATGTAAATAGGACCATTAGGTGTATGTTTAGGTATGCCATTTTGTGAGAAATAAATGTTAATAAGTTGTTTAGCCAAGCCCTTATGAGGTCTAGCTTCAATAAATTATATCATGTCAGTCATGGGATGTTTGCAGTACCCCTCCATTTACGCTTATGTTTTCTGTTTACTTGTTTTCATGCTGTTAGACTTTGGTACCTTGGTTTGGATATTTTGATTGCTGATTTTGAGCGACAGTGGATTCACTTTATGATTTGATGATACATTGTATGGTGATATTTGATTTCTGATATGCTTTGAGATAGCGTAGATGGTTTTCCTTCAGATGTTATTGCTATATATATGTTATGATGGACTAACAGTTATTTAATTCGTAAGTCTAATGTGACATGTATTGGTGTAGAGAACGAAATTACATCACTCGCTTGCGAGTGCCTTGTGATGTCTATGATTTTCTCCGCACGGTGTGCTTGTATTATGGATTATATGTATATGCATGTTATTTGTTTCATTGCAGGATTGCAGGTACATGACACTGACTCCACCTAGTTACTCAGGTCTAAGCATTCAAGACTCAATGGAAATGTTGACTAGGAGGTAGTAGCATGGTTTATCCTAGTCTACTCTTAAACCTAGCCATAGTACATCGTCAGTTTAGTTTGAGTCTTGGTTATCTTATTTGTTTCTATTTGGATTTATTGCTTGAAAGGAGAATTTGTCAATTTTAATGATAGTTTATTATTCCTTAATTTGTTATTTAAATTAATTTTTAAATGTTAAAAATAAGGTTTTACATTTTATTTAATTAATTAATTAGTTTGTTTAGTTAAGTAATTTGATCGTTAAGATTAAATTCATTTAATTAAATAAATTAATTGATTAAATTAAAATTGTTTTAAATGTGTGTGAATAAATTTAAATTTGAAATTAAAAATTATTTGGGAAATGGCATTTTTGATTGTAAATAAATTTTGTATTTAAAAATTGAAATTTTAAATAAAGAAATGCATGCAAATCTTGAAAGGAAAGATTGCCGAGAAGTTGTTGAAGATATTTTTCTTCTTCTCAACAAGTGTGCTAGTTGAATTTATTGTTTTTGTTGAGGAATTTCTCTGAGATTATTTGGGATCTGGGAAAACACAGAAGTTTATTCTATTCTTCATGGGAAAAATATTAGAGATCTATTAAAAATTTTGTTTATGCTTTTTGGTAATATTGTATACTTGTGGAAGTTCTCTGGTTTGCATTTTGGGAATTGGTGATCGGGAAAGGTTCTGGAAGCTACAGGAAACAAAGGTTTTCATCACCAAATAGATTTCTGAAGCTAAGGAAACATGTATTTTCCTTGTGGTTAAATTTGTTGTTTTTGAAAAAGACTGTTTGAGAAAGGAAAGTTTTAGTTTTATTAAAATTACTGTATTTCTCGGGAAAAATCATTTACTGTTTATTTTTTTGTAAGGATTTATTAAATTTTTAAAACTTCTGTAGATTCTTTTTCTGGAAAAATAAGTTTGAGTGAAGGAAATCATGTATATTTGAGAAAATGAAATTAAAACTTTTGGAATTAAAAATTAGAATTCATGTGGGAAAAATTTTATGCGTACTATTGAAAATTTTACAGTTTCCCCAATTATCCCATTGAAACCTATAGAAATTTCTTTATTTCTCTATTGTAAAATCCTGTTAGAATTTGATATATATATACATTTATATGAATTTATCCTCGTATATTAAATTGGATTGTGAAATTTTTTAATTCATAAATATATGAATTTTTGTTGAGAAATCGACGTACGGGCAAAAAGCATCATTGTGTTTTATTTTAAAAAAATTAATATCGCATTTTTTTTGTGGTCGTTGTACAATGAAAGTTAAAATTTCTTTTAAAAAAATAAAACAGTGTATAGGAGAGGGTCGAAACCCTCCCCATCCTTTTTTTTGGTGGGCGCAGCCACCATGGCTATGCACAATAGCCAGCGACTGCTAGGCACATCCCTAGTAAGGGCCGGGTCCTCCCCATAGGGAGGCCGCAGCTGGGCTGTGGGTTTCTTAAAATTTTATTTCATTTAAAAATATATATTAAATGCATTTTTTGTAATGCGTTATAAAATTCAAAGTTTATTAAATGTTTTTATTATATATATATATTATATATATATGAATATGGATATATATTTGTAGGATTAAATATAAGTAACTATATATTTATATAATTACATTTATTAAGTTTTAGATAAATGATTTTGGTATTTTAAAAAAGAAAAATATTGCATGTAAATTTTAAGATTAGATATTCTTAAAATAGTAAAATCAAAAGAGAAAGTATAGAATATACTTTAATGTGAATTTGAGAAAATCAAGAAATCAATTAAATGAAACAATTTATTTTATTGTCTTAAGAATTTTTTTTTAATTAAGTTGATTTATTTCTTGTTATTTTTTATTGAATTGAATGGATTTAGTAAATCCAAATGATAGTTTATTATTGAGCTTTAATTTGCTTTAAATAGTATTTTCTATTTTATTGGTCAATTTGGGAATGTCTTAAATGTACAAGTCTTCTAGACAAATTGTAAAACATGGGGGTTGTGTTTATTTAAGTTAAATTCTTATGTTGGATAAGGTTGTGTATGGGGTTTTGTTTGGTGTTTAGACACCTGATTTTATGAACATGGTCATTAATGTTCGTTATGAAAAGTACAAAATTGTATGTTGTATGTTTGTACATCTTGTTGCCTTAGTCAGGAAAAACTTAGAAATTCCTTTGTTATGTTTAGGGGAGTGGCTCTATATAAGGGCCGACACACAAAGTGGTGTCTGGGTAACTTACAAAGAGTTAGTAAGTTAGTGATAACTAAACAACACAGTAGTTAGAATTAAAATCTTTAACAAGATGTTTATGCCTCAGTTATGGACTCCTGAGTTAGTTCAGTCATGAGTATAAGATGAGAAGGCCTGGAATGGCTAATCGATATCTTGATACCTTAAAAGATATTTGATTCTGTAATAGCTTGCAATGGGGCCGGGTTTCGTAAGAGGTTACCAGGGTAACCCAAGTTGGGGGCCGGAACCTAGGAAGAAACACTAGGGTAACCTTTACAATATTGTGATGACACTCCACCTAAAATAACAGTTTACCTTGTGTACTTAGTACATTCGATTGTCTTAAATCTGGAAGCAATGTAACCATTAGTCAGTTATGTACTTGTGTCTAGGGTTAATAGGTTATGTCTAGGTAACCATATTACTATCTCCTAGCATGGGGGGTGGACCTACGGGTACCACATGGTTGGGTGGAACGTGCACCTTACTCCGCTGGGTCCCCAATTTATGATCATGGCACCGAGAGCTTCATGGATGGAGAGCTTGTACTTGGACATATATGCACTTTCTTTATTGAATTATTGTAAAGCTTGTATTGTGAAACATCCCTCAATTGATTATGAGGTGAACATTTGTAAAATGTAATTGTAACTATTATTGATCTACCTCATCAGATGGATGAGTATTGTAATATCTTATAAAATGCAATGTAGGAAATCATATTTGTACTTCAAATTATCTTGAATGGAATTTCAAATGATGCGCAATGTTTACCTTTTTAAAGATTATTTTATTTAAATATGTGCAATGCTAAATACTAAAGTTGTCTATGGAAACTCAAGTAGTGTAATGTCACATAACTTAGTGAATGTATGCAACTAATTAAGTTAATATTATTACTTTTAAAAAAATATATATTTCACTTTTATACTCAATTGCAACATTCCTTAGGTTATAAGATGGGGCATTACAGATTGGTATCAGAGCCAAGGTTACAAACACTAGATGCTCTGGGTAATCGTGAGCCCATTAGGTTGACCTAGTACATAGTGTCACTAACTGTTAGCCTTGGTTGATTAGTATCTAAGACTTGTTATTGTTATGTGTAGGAACATGCCTAGGCAAGGTGGAAGAGGTCCTGGTAGAGGTCAAGGTGGAGGTTGAGGGCCAATCCCTCAGGTTACTCCCCCTCTGAGCCCTAATCAAAGTGATCAAGCAGAGTAGTTGGATCAGAGGAGGGATAGAATCCTGAACAGTCAGGAGTAGAGGGTTCACAGATACATCCTTTATTAGAGGAGGTCCTAGCTCGACTTGGACCTAGACATGAAGTTGAGTAGGAGGTTGTTAGAGAGAGAGATAGATCTCCAAGGAGAGTAGATGATATAGTTCATCAGGATGCTATTATTTGCAGGACATATGTAGGATCTATTGAGGGAATTCCCTCCTACCTTCAATGGCACAGGAGGTGGCTTAGAAGCAGAGATCTGGATACTTTATTTTGGTAGATGCTTCGCCATGCACCCTTATGGTAGCAATACCCGTGCGTGATGTGCTATCATGAATCTGAGAGGATTTTCCTCTACTTGGTGTCACCTGGAGGAGCAAAAACTCCACTTAGATATTGGGTCAGTGTCTTGGGAGATGTTCTTGGAGAGGTTTAGAGCACAGTTCCTATCAAAACACTAGAGGAAATGATGGGCTGACGAGCTCCATGCTCTACATTAGTTGGCTCTATCTGTTGAGCAATATGAACGTAGATTCTATGAACTCAACCAGTATGCTAGTATTGGTGATGATGAACCTATGTTGGTTTAGCATTTCATCAGGGGTTTAAATGCCCACATTAGTGGTGGAGTCTAAGTTTTTTAGCGAAATACTATGGAAGTTGCAGTGGAGAAGGCTCGCATAGTGGAAGAGAACCTTGTTATGGAATTAGGTGGTCAGACAGGAGTACAAATAGGCAGTGCTCCTGTAGCAGGGTTTAGTCCATGGGGTGGACAGGCATATACAGGGGGTTCCTCTAGGAACAAACAGACACCCTCAAAGGGTGGGCTGCAACAACAACAATGTACACCTCAAAAGAATAATAATCCACAACCACAACAAGGTAATAGTCCACAAACAGGAAAGGGTCGCAACTACTGGCACAACAAGCACAATAGGTAGGATCAACCTATGTAGAGTGCTCAGTCTACTATCAATAGAGGTAGTTTCTAGCAATCCAATGCACCTTCGAGTGGCAGAAGATTTGGTAGAGGCATAGGTTGTTACTCGTGTGGACAGTAGGGACACATTGCTAGGCAGTGTCTGATGAGAGATTCTACTAGTTTTGGTCCTCGGCCTACAGTTTTAGAGCCTATAGTGGGTGATGTAGGACGATCACATATAGTATATGTTGTAGTTAATGACCACCAAGCTGATCACCAGAACACAGTGGTTGAGACTTCAGGTAAGCTACATGGTGTTAGTGTTTTGATTCTTTTTGATTCTGGAGCTACCGACTCCTTTATTTCACCTACCATTGTTGACCAATGTGGTCTTGTGGCCGTAAACCAAGGTGGTAACTGGTAGGTTGAATCCACCTATAGGGTGAAAGTAGCGGTAGAGAACTTAGTACTTAATTGTGAACTTAAAATTGGTACATTAACTACCTTAGTAGATCTTCATATTACACCTTTAGGATTGTATGACATAGTACTAGGTATGGATTGGTTAGCATCTTATCATGCTATGATTGACTCTCGACTTAAGACAGTTAGTTACATTAATGATTTAGGTGTGAAAGTGGAAATCATAGGTGTTCAAAGACTTATCTCTTTGCAGATGATATCTGCTATGCAATTAAAGAGATGTCTTCGTCAGGGTTCTCAACTGTTTGCAACAATAGTTACTGATTTAGAAGAAGGTGAGAGTCGGGAGGTATCTCTTAATGATCATCCTATTCTTAGGGAATTCACAGACATTTTTCCTAATGATATACTTGGAATGCCACCGAAGAGGGATATTGACTTTATAGTTGACCTAGTTCGTGGAGCACAACATATATCTAGAGCTCCATATAGAATGACGACTCGGGAGCTAGAGGAACTTTGTATCTAGTTAGAGGAACTATTAGAAAAGGGTTTCATTCATCCTAGTGTTTTTCCTTGGGGAGAACCTGTCATCTTTGTAAAGAAGAAGGATGGATCACTTAGATTGTGCATTGAGTATCGTCAATTGAACAAGGTTATGATTAAGAATCATTATCCTTTTCCTAGAATCGATGATCTTTTCGATCAAATCAAGGGAGCTAACGTGTTCTCTAAAATTGATTTGAAATATGGTTACCATCAATTGTGAATTTATGAAGTAGACATTCATAAAATTGCTTTTCAAACTAGTTATGGGCACTACGAATTCATAGTAGTACCATTTGGGTTAATGAATGCACCATCAGTATTCATGAGTTTAATGAATGGTGTATTTCGTACATACCTTGATCTCTTTGTTCTTGTATTTCTTGATGATATTTTGATCTATTTGAGAAACATGAAGGAACATGAAGAAAACTTGAGACAGGTATTGCAATGTTTAATGGAAAAACAATTGTATGCAAACCTGAAGAAGTGTGACTTTTTTCAAACTGAGATAAAATACTTTGGGCATGTGATATCTGGAAAAGGTATTGTTGTGGATCCTTCATAGATTCAAGCTATTGTAGATTGGCCCATGCCTACTAAAGTAGGTAAAGTGCATAGTTTTATGGGTCTAGCTGGATATTATAGGTGGTTTGTTGAGGGATTTTCTAGAATTGGACATCCTATTACTTCTCTTCAGAGAAAAGGGAAGAAGTTTGTTTGGACAGAGCAATGTTAGTTGGATTTTCAGACACTTAAAGAAAAGTTGACTAATACACCTATATTGATTGTTCCTGATCCTACTAAGGATTTTGTAGTATGCATGGATGCATCCTTAGAGGGTTTGGGAGCAGTTCTAATGTAAGATGGGCGTGTGATTGCTTATGAGTCTCATAAACTCAAAGATCACGAATTAAACTATCCCACTCATGATTTAGAACTAGCTGCAGTAGTGCATGCATTAGTTCGATGGAGGCATTTCTTATTAGGTCACCATTTTGAACTTCATACTAATCACCGTAGTCTACAATACATTTTTATGCAACCTAACTTGAATCCTAGACAAAGACGATGGATGGAGTTCTTATGTGAGTACGATTTTGAAGTGAAAAATGTTCAAGGAAAAGAGAACGTAGTGGCTGATGCTCTTAGTCATCATTGACATGAGATCTCTGCTACTACTCTTGAAGTAGATTTGAGAGGTCAAATACTTGCTGCACTTCCTAATGATAGATTGTATCAGGAAGTAAGGTCAGAGATTGAATCTGTTAGACCTTTAGAAGGTTGATTTGCAGGATATGTCCTAGAACCGGATGGTATATTATGACATTTTGGTCATATTTATGTACCACATTTTGAGGGTCTTTGTACATTAATTATGACTGAAGCACATTGAGCTCCATACTTAGCTCATCCAGGTGTTAAGAAAATGCATGCCGATCTTCGGCAATTGTATTTCTAGCCTGGTATGAAACGTGATATTGTTGATTATGTATCAAGATGTCTTGAATGCCAATGAGTCAAAGCTGAGCATCAACACCCTGCTAGATTATTACAGCCACATCTCATTCCCAAATGGAAATGGGATATTATATCCATTGACTTTATTGTAGGGTTACCTACCTCATCATGTCGACATGATGCCATTATGGTAATTGTTGACCGATTGACTAAGGTAGCTCATTTTTCACCAGTATGATCATCTTACAATGCTTCGTCTATAGCTAGGATATTCATGGAGGACATAATTAGATTGCATGGGATTCCTCATAGGATTATTTCTGATAGAGATCCAATATTCACTTCAGCCCTATGGACTTCATTACAACATGCTCTAGGTACACAGTTGAACTTTAGTTCAACGTATCATCCTCAAACTAATGGACAAATAGAGAGAGTTAACCAAATATTAGAGGACATGCTTAGAATATACGTAATGGACCAACAGTCACGTTGGGAGGATTATCTATATTTAGTAGAATTTTCTTACAATAATGGATATCAGAGTTCCATAGGTATGCCACTGTTTCAAGCATTATACGGTCATCCTTGTCGAACTCCTCTAAGTTGGGATCGACTAGAGGATAGAGTGTTACTTGGACCTAAGATTCTTCAAGACATGGAGCAATAGGTTGACCGTATTAGAGAACATTTGGTAGCAGCACAAGATAGGCAAAAGAAGTATGTCGATCCGCATAGAATAGACCGACAATTTATAGTTGGAGATAGAGTGTTTCTTCGAGTGCGACCATGAAAGAGTCTAATCCATTATGGAAAAGGCTCTAAGCTTGTGCCTCGTTTCATTGGGCCATTTGAGATCTTAGAGAGAATTGGTCCTGTGGCATATCGACTCGCCTTACCACCTAGTTTGTCATGTATTCATGATGTTTTTCATGTATCAATTCTTAGACCATATCATCCCAACATATCTCATGTACTTGATTGGAATGCGTTATAGGTAGAGGATGGGCAGCTAGCTTTGGAGCCCATGGCCATTCTACAGCACCAAACACTTGGTCTTAGGGGTCGAGACGTTGATCAGGTGAGGGTCTAATGCGATCCTAGCCATGAGACTTCTGCTACTTGGGAGGATGCGACACACATGAGGCAACTTTATCCCTATCTATTCACATGCTTTTAGGAGCAAGCCTGATCCTAGGGGGGGAGGATGTAGTACCCCTCCATTTATGCTTATGTTTTTTGTTTACTTGTTTTCACATTGTTAGACTTTGGTACCTTGGTTTGGATATTTAGATCACTGATTTTGAGTGACAGCGGATTCACTTTGTGATTTGATGATACATTGTATGGTGATATTTGATTTTTGATATGCTTTGAGATAGTGTAGATGGTTTTCCTATAGATGTTATTGCTATATATATGTTATGATGGACTAACTGTTATTTAATTTGTCAGTTTGATGCAACGTGTATTTGTGTGGAGAACGGAATTACATCACTCACTTGCGAGTGCCCTGTGATGTCCGTGATTTTCTCTGCACGGTGTGCCTATATTACGGATTATATGTATATGCATGTTATTTGTTTGGTTGCAAGATTATAGGTACATGACACTAACTCCACCTGGTTACTCAGGTCTGAGCGTGTCAAGACTCAATGGAAATGTTGATTGGGAGGTAGTAGCATGGTTTATCCTAGTCTAGTCTTAAACCCAGCCATAGTACATCGTCAATTTAGTTTGAGTCTTGGTTGTCTTGTTTGTTTCTGTTTGGATTTATTGCTTGAAAGGAAAATTTGTCAATTTTAATGATAGTTTATTATTCCTTAATTTACTATTATTTAAATTAATTTTTAAATGTTAAAAATAAGGTTTTACATTTTATTTAATTAATTAATTAGTTTGTTTAGTTAAGTAATTTGATCGTTAAGATTAAATTCATTTAATTAAATAAATTAATTGATTAAATTAAAATTGTTTTAAATGTGTGTGAATAAATTTAAATTTGAAATTAAAAATTATTTGGGAAATGGCATTTTTAATTGTAAATAAATTTTGTATTTGAAAATTGAAATTTTAAATAAATAAATGCTTGCAAATCTTGAAAGGCAAGATTGCCGAGAAGTTGTTGAAGGTATTTTTCTTCTTCTCGACAAGTGTGCCAATTGAATTTATTGTTTTTGTTGAGGAATTTCTCGAAGATTATTTGGGATCTAGGAAAACATAGAAGTTTATTCTATTCTTCATGGGAAAATATTAGAGCTCTGTTAAAATTTATGTTTATGCTTTTTGGTAATATTGTATACTTGTGGAAGTTCTCTGGTTTGCATTTTGGGAATTGGTGTTTGGGAAAGGTTCTGGAAGCTACAGGCAACAAAGGTTTTCATCACCAAACAGATTTCTGAAGCTAAGGAAACAGGTATTTTCCTTGTGGTTCAATTTGTTGTTTTTGAAAAACAATGTCTGAGAAAGGAAAGTTTTAGTTTTATTAAAATTACTGTATTTCTCAGGAAAAATCATATCCTGTTTATTTTTTGTAAGGATTTATTAAATTCTTAAAATTTATGTAGATTCTTTTTCTGAAAAAATAAGTTTGAGTGAAGGAAATCATGTATATTTGAGAAAATGAAATTAAAACTTTTGGAATTAAAAATTAGAATTCATGTGGGAAAAATTTTATGCATACTGTTGAAAATTTTATAGTTTCCCCAATTCCCCCATTGAAACCTTTAGAAATTTCTTTATTAATCTATTGTAAAATCCTGTTAGAATTTGATATATGTATATATATATATATATATATATATATATATATATTTATATTTATATGAATTTATCCTCATATATTAAATTGGATTGTGAAAGTTTTTAATTCATAAATATTTGAATTTTTGTTGAGAAATCGCTGTCCGGGAGAAAATCGTCATTGTATTTTATTTAAAAAAAATTAAAATCACATTTTTTTTGTGGTCGTCGTACGACGAAAGTGAATTTTTTAAAAAAATAAAATAAAACAGTGTATAGGAGAGGGTCGAAACCCTCCCCATCCTTTGTTTTGGTGGGTGCATCCACCATGGTTGTGCACAGTAGCCAGCGACTACTGGGTGTAGCCTTGGTAAGGGCTGCGTCCTCCCCACAAGGAGGCCGCGGCTAGGCTGCGGGTTTCTTAAAATTTTATTTCATTTTAAAAAAAATATTAAATGCGTTTTTTGTAATGTGTTATAAAATTCAAATTTTATTAAATGTTTTTAATATATATATATATATATATTATATATATATGAATATGAATATATATTTGTAGGATTAAATATAAGTAATTATATATTTATATAATTACCTATATTAAGTTTTAGATAAATGATTTTGGTATTTTTTTTTAAAAAAATATTGCATGTAAATTTTAAGATTAGATATTCTTAAAATAGTAAAATCGAAAGAGAAAATATAGAATATACTTTAATGTGAATTTGAGAAAATCGAGAAATCAATTAAATGAAACAGTTTCTTTTATTTTCTTAAGAAAAGAATTCTAATTAAATTGATTTATTTCTTCTTATTTTTTATTGAATTGAATGGATATAGTAAATCCAAATGATAGTTTACTATTGAGCTTTAATTTGCTTTAAATAGTATTTTCTCTTTTATTGGTCAATTTGGGAATGTCTTAAATGTACAAGTCTTCCAGAAAATTTGTAAAACGTGGGGGTTGTGTTTATTTATGTTAAATTCTTATGTTGGATAAGGTTGTGTATGGGGTTTTGTTTGGTGTTTAGACACCTGATTTTATGAACATAGTCATTGATGTTCGTTATGAAAAGTAAAAAATTGTATGATGTATGTTTGTACATCTTGTTGCCTTAGTCAGGAAAAACTTAGAAATTCCTTTGTTATGTTTAGGGGAGTGGCTTTGTGTAAGGGCCGACACACAAAGTGGTTTGTGGGGAACTTACAAAGAGTTAGTAAGTTAGTGATAACTAAAAAACACAGTAATTAGAATTAAAATCTTTAACAAGATGTTTATGCCTCACTTATGGACTCTTGAGCTAGTTCAGTCATGAGTATAAGATGAAAAGGCCTAGAATTGCAAATCGATATCTTGTTACCTTAAAAGATATTCAATTCCGCAATAGCTTGCAATGGGGCCGGGTTTCATAAGAGGTTACCAGGGTAACCCAAGTTGGGGGCCAGAACCTAGGAAGAAACACCAGGGTAACCTTTGCAATATTGTGACGACACTCCACCTAAAATAATAGTTTACCTTGTGTATTTAGTACATTCGATTGTCTTAAATCTGGAAGCAATGTAACCATTAGTTAGTTATGTACTTGTGTCTAGGGTTAATAGGTTATATCTAGGTAACCATATTACTATCTCCTAGCACGGGGGGTGGACCTATGGGTACCACATGGTTGGGTAAAACATGCACCTTAGTCTGTTGGGTCCCCAGTTTATGATCATGGCAATGAGAGCTTCATGGATGGGGAGCTCGTACTTGGACATATGTGTACTTTCTTTATTGCATTATTGTAAAACTTGTATTGTGAAACATCCCTCAATTGATTATGAGGTGAACATTTGTAAAATGTAATTGTAACTATTATTGATCTACCTCATCAGATGGATGAGTATTGTAATATCTTATCAAATGCAATGTAAGAAATCATATTTGTACTTCAAATTATCTTGAATGGAATTTCAAATGATGTGCTATGTTTACCTTTTTAAAGTTTATGTTATTTAAATATGTGCCATGCTAAATACTAAAGTAATCTATGGAAACTCAAGTAGTGTAATGTCGCATAACTTAGTGAATGTATGCAACTAATTAACTTAATATTGTTACTTTAAAAAAAAAAAATATTTCACTTTTATACTCAATTGCAACATTCCTTAGGTTATAAGACAGGGCATTACAATGTTGTTCAATGGTATTTATATTATCATTTGTGTGAACATTCATCACATCAATATTCATTTCACTAGCTTTGAAAAAATATTTAATGTGCTTAGAAATGGGATTTTTAAAGATTTTCAAATTTTTATTAGGAGGAGCTACAAACTTATTGCCTTGATCATTCACACCTTGGATTAGTAAATGATTAGAATCAATAAGGTCTTGCACAAAATGTGTTAGATGCTTACATATTTTTTACTATGTCCATTTGTTTGATGGTAATGACAATAAGAATTTTTTCAAAACCCTTTAGGTAATGGTAAACTAGGATCATGTTCTCTAATAGGAGGTAAGGTAAGCATGTTTTTTTCAATAAGTTGTAACATGATATTGTGAAGGGTGTCGGGTAAAGGAGTGAATTCTCTCGCTCTCTCTATCACTAAAAGGAGTTTTCATTTCTATAACAACCACTTGATTATTGTTTTTTTGACTTGTTTGAGGAGGATTTAATTGTAAAAATCCCTTATTTTGTTTCTTGAATGGTTGATAATTATTTTGAGTTGTTGATTCAAAAGTTTAGGATGACAAGGGAGGTTTTTTATATCATGGTTGCTAGTCGAGTTTTGATGGTCATGAAGGGTTTTACATAACTATGTGAAAGATGAAAACCTCAACATTTCAAGTTTTATTTGGAGTTTATCTTGTAAGTTGGAAATGAACATTCTTTGAAGGTTGACATCAAGAATTTTAATGTTCACTTGTGAATAAAGTGTTTGGTATCTTCCTATGAATTTAGTCACTTCCTCATCCTCTTTTTGTTTGCATTTCATTAGATTTGCATAGTTCATCTTGGGACCCATGTGAATATGGAAGTGGTTGTAAAATGAATCAATGAGTTCATTGAATGAACCAATTGAATTATTTGGTAAAGAGGAGAACCACTCTAGAGTAGTATCCTTCAAGGATCTAAGGAATAGCTTAACTAATAGTTTATCTTCAAAAATGAAACCACTATACAAGATTGTAAAGGTGGAAACATGGCTTACAAGATATCCTTTCCCACCATATTTCTCAAATTGAGGGACCTCTATTCCTTGTGGCATTTGTGCTCTTAATATGTTGAGGGAAAATGGGGTAGAGTTGATGTATTGCAAAGGTTGACCATTATTGTTTTTTTGTAATGTTGCCACTTGTTGTTGAAGGGATGTCATGATTTGTAAAAGTGAAATAATGAGAGGGTCATTTTGGTTATAAGGTTAAGGGGAATAAGGTGGTGTAGTGTATGTATGAGGAGGGATAGTGAATTATAGGTTATTGTAGGTGGATTATTGAGGTATTATTATGTTTGAAGTATTTCTAACGAGAATTCCTATGGAAGTGTGTATAGTGGTAGTAGGTAGGACTATTGTTGTTGGTTGAATGGTAGTTGTGGGTTGAAATTTTGCTGTAGGCTGGAATGTTTTTGTAGGTTGGAATTTTGTTGTAGGTTGTGTACTAGTATTTGTGGGAATGGATATTGGTATCGTATAAGATGGGATTTGAATTCCACCTTAACTTTGAGTAGATCCCAAATTTTGAATGGTAGTGGTAATGGTAGGGATGGTGTTGGTAACAAGAGGCACATTGGTTGGAGTAGGTGAAGTCATGGGAAATGAAGTATCAGAAATGGAGGGTTGATTCTCAACACTATCAGAAATAGAGTTAGGAAACCCAAGATCAATGATGAGTGAGATATCATGGGATGACATGAGCCTCAAACTACATATTATATTAGTATATTGTAGATAGGACACCAAGTTGTAAAGCTCATACAAGTTTTAAAACCCAAGTGTGTAAACCATAGAATATCAAAGGAACAATGCAATAACCTAAAATGAAATTCAATTTTTAGAGTCTAAGCAATGCAATTAACTGATTACATAATATAATAAGCTGAAAATGAAATGTTTTGATGCAATTTTAAACTTTTAAAAATGAACTAAAGTGAAGAAATTTAAGCTAAATGCAATGAAATTGATGAAATAGTTGTTGCAAGAATGGAAGAGGAACTAATTGTTGTCATTGATGTCAACCGGCTAGCTGGTTATCTACTAGTTGTTGTTGATTGTATATGTCAAGGATATTGAGAAAATTGTATTAAAAGTGTAATGTCATAGAATTGTACCTAGGGGAAATTCCACATTTTTGCACTTCTTCCTAGCATTTATGACACCTTACAGTACAATGAAAAAAATCCCATTGGTCGTAATTTCATGATTTTGATTCCATGCAGACTTGTGGCAAAGAAAAAAAGCCTAATGACACATTTCCTAAAAAAAAAGGGTTTTGGACACTTGTACAATGTGCAAAAATTTGCATGGTGTGCTAGTGTCCTAGTAGTTTTCTAAGTTTAAAACAGGGTATTTGGAATCTTCACTCAATCAACATGCATCCTATTAGTTAGATTTTGAATATAATGACTCTTTTCTTCCCTTACATGCATCAAAAACCCCTTTCTTTCTCTCATTTGGGGTTGGAATTCATTCATTCAAGCTCTCTTGCCATTTTCTCTATCTTTGAGTTCTCTCCATCCTTAATAGCGACACTCTCACAAGAGAAGTGATGCTTGACTAAGGTCCTTGTAGTAGCAATGAATCTCAAGCAAGCACTCAACGGTGTGTTTGTGTACTCTAGAGAGGGTCTAGGACTATGGATAACACTCTCTCTCTCTCACTCACTCACTTTCTTTTCCTACTTATTTATTTATTATCTCATGGTGTGGGTTCTACTCTTGAAGTAGGTTTTTCTTTCATTTTATACTTCTCTTGCACTCCTTTCCAAATTGGTTGTCCATGGAGGTGGGAACACCAAAATAGGGCTCTAACTGAGGTAGACCTCTATATAGCCCAAACCCTTCCCCCTTGTTCTTCTATGTGTAGGATTCAAAGAGAAGCTTGGCGTGAAGACTTCAATGTCCAACAAAAGGTAATCTCTCTCCAAGTCCCCTTGTACTTGTTTCTAGCTTCTCATTTGGTAGTTCCACTTAGAACAACCTAGATTTGAGACTAGAAGTGAAACTTAGTTCTGCCTACCTAAGCTCTTGAGCCATTTATTGATTAGGATGCTAGTGCATCTTTTAGACAACACACTGCACTGGTACCCTAATACCACATTGTTGTCTTTTGGTTGAGAACTCACTCATTTGAGGAAAAAAATTTAGAGTTTCACTCTCTCATGATTTGAAATAACTTTCTCTTCAACACAACTTGGGTATACTTCTCTACCTTTTCATTAACTTTCTCAGGTTGAGGTGTATAGGGGTAGTTTGTTCCCTAGTGATCTATTGAGAACAAAGAGACCTGTGTAGTGAATCCCTCTTATATCACATTTTGGTGAAATCGATGTTAACACATTGGATCTATTTTTAATGATCATGCATGCTTATGACAATCCCTTTTTTGAGGAATATGTTGATATGTTGGAGGATGCTGTAGATGAATTCTTAGAAGCACTCTCCCCTATTTACAAATATTTTGAATGAACTCCCCCTTAGCAAGCTAAGGAGTCAGTAAATGTGGTTGTGGTCTCTATGGCACTTCCGAGCTCAAAGAAACCTATAATTTATGTGACCCCAGCCAACTTTTCCTCAAGGGAGAACTATTATTTCAATAAGATTTCATGTTGTAGTGATTCATTAGACTTATATTCAAGGTTCATGAAAGCTATGGACTCCACTTCCTATAATATTTTTGGGCATACATAAAATATAAGGAGAAATAAATAGAACTTGGATCAACAACCTTTTGTTCCTACATCACAACCCACTCAAGTTCCTACTTCTTTACCACCTTCTCAACCAAGTTTTCCTTCAACACCTAAACTTGCGATCAAAGCACCAAGTGATTATGATCTTGTCAAACAACTTCATGTTACTCCGACTAAGATATCACTTTAGGACTTGCTTCAAACCACTCTGGTTTACCAAGAGACACTTTAGGAAGCTTTACAAAAGATTCTCTTACCTACCTCTAGTAGGCCTATGAATGTTAATATGTTGTTCACTCATATTCAAGTAGATTCATTGAATATCAGGTTCCATCCACAAGAAGTCCCACCTCTGGATGTGCAACAACAAGCAGATCCCTTGATGATTTTAATTAATGTTAAAAATATTGGTATTAGGCATAATCTCATTGACATAGGTTCAAATCTCAACATTTGTGGTATGGAACTATTACCTAAGATTAAAGTTGATCCATCTTCTTTAGTGGCTTCTTCTTTGTGTATTCATGGTTTTGATAACTTTAGCTATCAAGTTCTAGGTATGATAATATTACTTTTATAGCTAGGTACCATTACCTTACCTACATTGGTTTATGTGATGCCTGGACCTTGACCATACAATATTCTCTTGGGGACACCTTTGATTCATGCTATGGGTGCCTATGGCCTCTACCTTTCACTGTTCTTTGAATTTCTTCATAAATAATTAGGTGGTTATGGTTAAAGAAGATCTAGAAGCTATTTAGCTTTGTGAGCTAGTGGCTACTAGTTGTGCTTCAATCTTATCCACTCTCAAGAATTATATTCCATCCTTAGCAACTTATGCTATGGCATGTTCTCCATCTATACCCTCTATGGAAGTTGCTCCTAGAGTGAGTGTTGTTAAAGATGAACCACCTAAAGAAAAGCACCCTAAGTCTCCTCCTTCTTCCCCTTCTTCCTCTCAATTGAATACTTTCCTTGGTGATGATTGGGGCTCCTTGGAATTCTCTAAATTCTTTATCATGGAATACAAGGTGAGCCCCTCTTGCATAGAATTTCTAGGTACTTCTAACACAAAGATGGAACAAACTCCCGCTTAGGAAGAGAAGTGTGATCTTGTTCAGGAGAATACTCCTTCCTCTACTAAGGAGAGTAATCCCACTATTGCAAAGGATGTTAACATTTGTGAACCTGGTAATGAAGGTGGGAGCACTCCCGTAGAGGCATTCGATATCCATTGGTGGAACGAAACACTCTGTGTAGAGATGCCACCTCCTAAAATTTTAGAAAATCATTATAGTTTTTGATATGAACTCACCTATTGATACAACTATGGGTAGAAAGTCCTATGGCATAGCAAACAAGGAATTTAATTCCCTATCTAGTTTAAGCCATGGCAATTTTATCTAGGTTTGGGATGCTCTATTGAATAGTCTAAGAAAAAACCTTGGTGGAGTGTTAACATGATTTCTATTGAGCCATTGAGATTTTTCCATCTTGAGTTAATAGAGGAAAGAGAGTAGGCCAATAAAATAGCTTTAGATGTCTTCTCTTTAGATGAAGCACTAGAGGAATTCCTAGGTGCCTATTCACCATTTCCTTCTTTTCATCATAAGAAATGATTCTCATATCACCTGCATAAACAAGCATACTTTTGAGAATTGTTCTTAAGTGTTGATGAAGTAGACCCTCTATCTACCATGACTAACCCTCTATCTACCATGAGTAATGATGTTTTGACATCTCATCTAAAATATCATAGTTCTCTCCTTAAAGGAAATGCTACTAAGGTCTTTATGGATCTTAAGTCCTCAAATAAAGTAATCAAGATTGGGAAGTGTCTTTCCTCAAATGAAGCAGATCAACATTATGATCTCTTGTATTCTCATCTTAATATC
The DNA here is from genome assembly GCA_007258455.2 of Sequoia sempervirens. Classification (NCBI taxonomy): domain Eukaryota; kingdom Viridiplantae; phylum Streptophyta; class Pinopsida; order Cupressales; family Cupressaceae; genus Sequoia; species Sequoia sempervirens. The sequence continues at coordinate 136,785 of VDFB02009028.1, read as the reverse complement.
TTCGATTGGATGTATGAGGACATGCCTAGTATAGATGAGTCTATAATGGTTCACAATATCATGTTATGTCCCGACGCCAAGCCAATTAAGAAAATAATCCAAAAGAACAATCCTAGGGTGGAGTTGATGGTAAAGACTAAGATAGAAAAGCTATTAAAAGTAGGCTTTATCCGTTTGATTGACTACTCCCCTTGCATTTTGAATATATTCACTATTAGTAAGCATGATGGTTGTATTTGAATATGTATTGAATTTTGATATTTTAATAATGATTCTCTTAAGGATGATTTTTCCTTGCCTAATATAGATATGATTCTCAATTCAACTACAAGCCATGCATTGTTATATTTTATGGATGGCTTCTCAAGTTACAATCGGATATATATTAACCTCAAAGATTAGTATAAGACTACCTTCACTACCCCTTGGGTTACTTTTTGTTATGTGGTCATGCCCTTTAGGTCAAACAACATGGGAGCAACTTGCCAATGAATGATGCCCTGATATTTCACGATTTTATCCATAAGATCTTAGAAGATTATGCTGATGACATCTTGTCAAAATTGATAACCCATCAAGATCATGTGAAGAACCTTTGTCTTATATTTGAAAGGCTTTGACTCTATAAGATGAGACTCAATCACCATAAGTGCATCTTTGGCATAGATTCCAACAAGATTTTGGGGTTTATATTTTCTCATCATGGAATAGAGGTTGACTGGTGCAGGAGAACCCAATACACATAGTTTAAAACAATTCATCCTTTGAAGGAAGCATAAGAATTAGGAAAAGAGGGATACTTGAGTCATTTCATGATTGAATAAGGTATTTGAGCCCATTAATGATTTAATTAGGGGTATTTTATGTTTTTTCAAAAAAATACAAAAGGTTGCATAAAAATGTACTCATTGTCAACAAATTGTTAAAAGTGAAAAACTAGGCAATTAGGGGTCTAATTGGTAAAAAGTTGGTTTCCAATGTCCAAATAATTAAAATTTCAGTTGGAGGATTTTTGTAAGGGTGTTTGGATGTTAAATAAGCCTCTCATGGTCGAGGCATGGTTGTTGAATCAGTTTTTTTGAAGTTCTAATAAAAAAAAGTGGTTGTTTTCTAGAAATTTTTGTGTAAATTTTATGCTAAAACATGTGACCTATGACCTTTATATGACCTATACTACTCAACCCTATTATGGTTGGAAAGAGGAGAGTGTCAGCTTTCATTTAAAAGTGATTTGGTTAATTTTTATTGAGCTTAGAGGGTTTTATTGACATTTTACTAGAACTTCCTATGCACAGCCATTAGAGGGTTTGAAAGTCTAGAAATGTAGTTTTTGACCATTTCACCCATTGTATGCCACTGTAACTCAGTGGAATGGTCTAATGGGTATGTGCAGGATCATGGTGCACCAAAAAGTGGCAATATTATGGGGGTATGTGGCTGACGACTTTTTTTTCACCCAAAATTAATGAAACAAAAAGGGTTTTTAGAGAAATTCACAGCTTTCCAAAAATATAAATTATGATTTAATTTGAATTTAATAAATAATTATTATTCATTTTCTATTAGAATTTCGACTAAAGTCCGATCAATAGGCTGATTGAAAAACATCTATAACTTTCAAACGGTATCATATTTTTTGAATCCAAAACATGCATCACATTCTATGCTTCACATACTATAGGATTAAAAGAAAAATTAAATTTCATGAAGTTTTGACCAAGTTAAGGTGGTTAGATAGGCGAGTTTTTATATTTTCTAAAAGTTGTAATAAAAATTCATAATTAATTATTTACTTGGAAAAAATTACAAAAAATATGCATCACATCGGACATGAGTCCTATACTTATATATAAAATCTTACAAAAATATTATTAATTTATTATGGTTAGGGTGGTCAGACAGACACCTACTTCTTATTTTTTCCCTAAAATTTAAGTACTACTGCATTGAAATTTCAAATTTTCACCAAATAGATTTTATTTATTTTTAAATAAACCTAGTATTTTAGAAACTACATTCAATTGTCTACAAATTATATTCTTACATATTTTTGAAATAATATAGATAACTTATTCAAATATTTACGTCAAGTTGCCTAACACTGATTTTTCTAAATTTTTTACCACTTAAGGGCCTATTTTTTGCATGGTGATCCTGCACATACCCTAATATGATGTAAATTAGATGTGTGTAAGTTTTGGATGTAGAGGTGGACACTTGTGACTTTTCAAGGTGATTCCCTAGTTGAATTTTTGTGCATTTTCAATGCAACTGAAGGTGTAGAAGTTGAGTTTTTGTCAATTGATGTTATGGCTGCCCATGTGAAGGTTTTGTGAGCATGTAAAGGTCTAATGGGATGCATTCCAAGTGGTTGCAAGGTTTTGTGTGGTGTGGAGATGTCATTTTCATTAAACCCTCCTAATTTGTAAGCAAAATGAGGGCTTCTAGTTTTGGGGTCTTAAAATGCATGACTAACTCAAGAGGTCATTGATTTAGATGTTTTACAACATGTTGATCTGCTATTTTTAGGTTTTGAGTGAATATTGCATGATTGAAGGGTAGTTGCTTTGAAAATTGGACCAATTTATGCCTAGTTCAAGAGAGGCCAGTCATAGAACTCATATAATTTTTGAAACAAGTGCTTAAAAACTTCTGATATGTTTGAATATGCCATAATGGGTATCCAAAAAGAGTTTGGGTTGATGTGTGTGAGGTTTCTTTGAAAAGTTATGCCTTTTTGTTTTCAAGTTTAGAAGGTTGATTGGCATTGAGGGTGAGTTGAATGCATGGTAAAGAAGAGTTATTTGTTCCAAATTTTATATTTTCATTGTTGTGAATGACCTTCACCTTGGCTCTGCATCAAAGTGGTATTAGAGCTAGAAATTAGATCTATTGAAGATTGAAGAAGAGCATTTGGCTTGAATCATTTGAATATACAAGATACAATGGACTTCAAAAGGTTGGATGAGAAAGAAGAACAAATGAGGAATGCTCTTTTCTAGACTAGATGCAAATGAAAAGGTAAGATATGTAAGGTACTAATTGATTCAGGTTCATTAGATAATGTTGTCTCTGAGGAAATGGTTGAAAATTTGCATTAGACAAGGCTAAAACATGAATCACCTTACTAGGCATATTGGGTAAATAGTAATCAACATGTTGTGGTTCGAGAGCAAGCTTTTGTATATTTTTAGATTGGTCCTTATAATTATGTTGTACTATGTGATATAATGCCTATAAGAGATTGTCATATGATACTAGGAACGGTTTGGCAGTTTGATAGGTATGCCTTACATGATGGTAGGAAAAATGTGTATGATATTGTGAAGGATGGAATCAAGTTCAAGCTAACCCCATTGTAGGGAGATGATAGAGAACAAGACAAAATGGAAAGGATAGTAAGGATGGGAAGGAAAGAGTTCCTCAAGCGTGAGGAAGACAAACATAGTGAAGGTGCAACCACTCACATAGAGGAAAAAGTTGAGGCAGTAAAAGTAGATAAAGGAGCAATATTGGAAAGGGAAAAAGGTGAAGAGTTGGTGATGAGAAGAAAGGAATTCCCTATGAAGGATCAAGAAGGGTTTTTCAAGCAAGATGAACACAACAAAGGGACTGATTTTAGTCAAGTAAAGGCAAAAGCAAACATAGGACAGTCACATACTATCATAACAAAGATATGCATATTAGGTATGAAGGATTGTGAAATGAAGAATCTTAGGGTAGAGACCCTAATGAAAGGAAAAGGAAAGATAAGTGGAGATAGGATAGAGAAGAGGCAAGAATGGCCTAGTAAGGTCATGGTGGAAAAGATGGATTGTCCAATGAAAGGACAAAGAGATAGAGAGAAGCATCAAGAGGATGACAAAAGACCTAGTGGCAAGGAGGTCTTGGGAGGAAAAAGAATGGATGTGGAAATAAGAGAGAGTAGATAGATTGAAGAAATCCATGTAAGGCTTGTAGAGAATGAAGAAATCAGAGTAGGTACATTGATGTGTCCTTTGAAAAAAAAAAGGAACAAGGAGCAGCCAAATACTACTACAACAGAGGCATTTAGGACAGAAGACATAAAGATCAAGGAGACAGAGAGTATGACACAGGTTATGAAGATAAGAGTTGTAGGTAGCCAAGACAAAAGGCTAGAGAAAGAAGGTATGATAGTAGAAAGTGAAGAAAAGCTTAGGAAGAGCATGGTAAGAGTGGAGAATTTTCCATTTGAAGGACAAGAAGATAATGGATCTGAAATACAGAGATAAGAAAGAATTTAGTCAAGAACAAGAGGTTTGAAAATAAAATGAACCAAGAAAAGTGGCAAAAGCATGCGAAAGAAGTTGTAGAGAAGAAGATTGAAGGTATGATGTTGAGAGAAGATGATGATGTACAGTTGAAGAACATTCCTAAACAAGATAAGACAGAGGTCCTAGAGACTAAAAATTGGATACAAAGAGTGGAAAGATAGGTAGAATGTCAAGACAAGATTTTAGAAAAGACAGCATGCCAAGAGCAATGGAAAAAGGTAGAGAAAAGGTTAGGGAAAGATGTTGAGGGAAGTGTAGTCACCATGAAAGGTGAAGTTGGAAAGGCAAAGAGTTTTCCAAAAGTCCCAAAGATGGAAGGGACTGATGATGGTGAGTAGGGCAGTGGATTGTCCTTGGAAGACAAGATTGATGATGTGGCAGATTTATGATGTTGTGACAATGGTTCCAAGATTAGAGAAACTAAAACTAATGGTAAAGAGGATGGTTAAGAGACAAGGAATGAAGGAAGTGCTTTATCACTTCATTGTTTTGATGATCATGTTGATGGAGGTCAAGCCAAGGGTAAAGATGAAGGAGGATATTCATATGATGAGTTGGTTTGCAATGAAATAAGTTGCAGAATAGAGAAAGGGAAAATGGATGAGGGAAAAACACAACTAAGAAGTGCAGATTCAAGTTGATAGAGCAGACATGAAGAGTCAAAGTGACAAAGCAAGCATGGAATTTCAAGAGGAGGACAAGTATAAGCCCAAGGTGAAGATGAGACCATTGCAAGGAAAAAGAGGAGTATCTAATTTTATTTTTTTTGCAGGTACTAAAGTTTCCAAGGGACTTGGAAGAATTCTAAGGCAGGGTGTATGGTGCAAGAGCACCCAATACACACAGTTTAAAACAATTCATCCTTTGAAGGAAGCATAGAAATTAGGAAAAGAGGGTTACTTGAGTAATTTCATGATTGAATAAGGTATTTGAGCCCATTAATGATGTAATTAGGGGTATTTTATGTTATTTAGTTCAAAAAAATACAAAAGGTTGCATAAAAATGTACTCATTGTCAACAAATTGTTAAAAGTGAAAAACTAGGCAATTAGGGGTCTAATTGGTTAAAAGTTGGTTTCCAATGTCCAACTAATTAAAATTTCAGTTGGAGGATGTTTTTAAGGGTGGTTGGACATTAAATAAACCTCTCATGGTTGAGGCATGGTTGTTGAATCAATTTTTTTGAAGTTCTAATAAAAAAAGTGGTTGTTTTCTAGAAATTTCTATGTAATTTTGCTGCTAAAAAGTGTGGTGTGACCTTTGTACGACCTGTACAAGATAAAAAATATTATGGTTGGAAAGAGGAGAGTGTCAAATTTCATTTTAAAGTGGTTTGGTTAATTTTAATTGGGTTTAGAGGGTTTTATTGAAATTTTACTAAAATTGCCTGTGCACAGCCATTAGAGGGTTTGAAAGTCTAGAAATGTAGTTTTTGACCATTCCACCCATTGTATTCCACTGTAACTTAGTGGAATGGTCTAATATGATGTAAATTAGATTTTTGTAAGTTTTTGATGTGGATGTGGACAATTGTGACTTTTCAAGGTGATGCCCTAGTCGAATTTTTGTGCATTTTCAATGCAACTGAAGGTGTAGAAGTTGAGTTTTTGTCAATTGATGTTATGGCTGCCCATGTGATGATTTTGTGAGCATGTAAAGGTCTAATGGGATGCGTTCCAAGTGGTTGCAAGGTTTTGTGTGGTGTGGAGATGTCATTTTCATTAAACCCTCCTAATTTGTAAGCAAAATGAGGGTTTCTAGTTTTGGGGTCTTAAAATGCATGACTAACTCAAGAGGTCATTGATTTAGATGTTTTACAAAATGCTGATATATTTTTTTATGTTTTGAGTGAATATTGCATGATTTAAGGGTAGTTGCTTTGTAAATTGGACCAATTTAGGCCTAGTTCAAGAGAGGCCAGTCATAGAACTCATATACTTTTTGAAACAATTGCTTAAGAACTTCTAATATGTTTGAATAGTCCATAATGGGTATCCAAAAAGAGTTTGGATTGATGGGTGTGAGGTGTCTTTGAAAATATATTCCTTTTGTTTTCAAGTTTGGAAGTTTGCTTGGCATTGAGGGTGAGTTGAATGCATGGTAAAGAAGAGTTATTTGTTCCAAAGTTGATATTTTCATTGTTGTGAATGACCTTCACCTTAGCTCTGCATCATTGACACAAATAAAATTAATGCCATTGTTAACATGCCTCCATTGAGGAATATCATTGGGTTACAAATTTTACAAGGGAAGATTTAGGCATTTCAAAGATTTATATCTCAATTGTTGATCGTACCCTTCCTTTCACCTATCTAGTGAAAAATGATGTTTGCTTCATATGGGATGAGGAGTGCTAGAAATAATTTGAGTCAATTAAATCTTTTTTGGTCAATCCTCCTATATTGATGTCAGCTATTGGAGATAGACCCTTTTTTCTTTACCTTGTTGCATCACCATATGCCCTAGAAGCTTTGCTGGCTCAATACAATGATGTAGGTAAAGAGAGAGTGGTCTACTACATTAGCCATGTTCTAGTTGATTATGAAACCCATTATTCCTTCATAGAGAAATAATGCCTCACTCTTACAATCTTCACTACATAGAAGTTGAGACACTACCTTCTCCATGCCAAAACACATGTCATAGTAAAAACGAATCTCTTAAAGTATCTATTCTCTAGTGCTAACCTTGTTGGGAGATTAGTGAAATGGGTTATGTTGCTCCTTGAGTTTGATATAAGGTTCATTACTCTGAAGTCAATAAAGGGTCAAGTGGTTTCAAATCAATTGGTAGATGCTCCCTCATCTCATTCCTTCCTAGTGTTGGATTTATTCCCTAATGAGAATATTTTCATGGTTAACTATGACCTTGAATGGAAAATGTTTTTTGACAGATCGAGGTGTCAAACTAGTTTTGGAGTAGGTATGGTCTTAATATCCCCTGAAGGTAAAGCAATCCCTCTATCCTTTTGATTATATTTTCCTTGCACCAATAACATCATTGAGTATAAAGCTCTTATTGTTGGCTTGTGTGCCACAATTGCACTAAGAATCAAACATCTCCATATACTAGGTTATTTTGAGCTCATTAAGAATAAAATTATGGGGACCTATCAAACTAAATAAAGTAAGTTGTCCCAATAATGATACCTTGCTTTGACCCTTCTTAATCAGTTCTCCTCTTTCAAAATAGATAGTGTCCCTAGGAGGGAAAATAGACATGTCGATGCCATGGAAAGCACTACTTCCTTGGTACCTTTAGAAGAGGATATGAAAGAATACCACTTTTTGGTTTAGGTCCTATGAACCCCTATAGTTTCTGACCAACCTAAATCCAAATCTTTCATGTTTTCTCATGTAGATACAGGAGAATGGCTCTCTAGTATCCATAATTACCTAAAGACTGGAAAAATTTCTAGTGATGCAACAAAAAAAAATCACACTCATATACAAAAGCTTTCATCACATTATGTCATTTTATCAAATGTTCTTTATCAAAAATCCTATAATGGCTTGCTTCTTAGGTGTCTCACTAAAGAGGAAATACCTCTTGTTGTTAAGGAAGCCCATTTAGGCTCCGGAGTTGGACATTCTAGTGGTAGATCCCTGGAAAAGAAGATTGATTCACATGGGGTACTATTGGAAAACAATGGAACAAGATTCCTTCAATTTTGTTAAAAAGTGCCTTCAATGTCAAAAACACAATCATCTTATTCATGCACCTACCCAAGAGTTACAAAATCAAACCTCTCATTGGCTTTTCTCAAAGGTGGGGTTGTATATTATCAGAAAAATATCACCTCTTTCTTCCAAGGGACATACCTTTATTATTACCGCTATGGATTACTTCACAAAATGGTTCAAAGATATTCCACTTTGATCCACAAACACTGAAGCTATTTGTAGCTTTCTTATGAACAAAATTATTTATCATTTTGGATTTCCTGCTACACTTGTTTCTGATAATGTAGCATTGTTCAAGAATAAGGAAGTAAAACAATTCTTAGAGAAATTTCATATATCCATCATAGGTTTTGTAGACTATACTATCCACAATCCAATGGTTAGAAAAAACTATCTAATAAGACTCTTGAACTTATTCTTCATAAAACTATTAATAAGCATGGTAAGGATTGGCATATTCAATTAACATATGCTTTGTGGGCCTATCGTACGATTGTCTATACAATGATGGGAACAATAGCCTACAATCTTGTGTATCATTTCAAAGCTACAATGCCTTTAGAGTTGGAAATTTATTCTTTAGGGGTTTCCCTTAAAGGGTCAATTGATGATCAAACCTATGATGTTAACTATTTGTATTAGCTAGAGATGCTCGATAAGTGCCAATTATAGGCCCTTGATCATCTTAAAGCTTATCAATGGTCATTATTGAGACAATATAATTAGAGTATGCTTCCTAGGACCTTTAAACTGAGAGACTTGGTTCTCTATAAAAATGAGAGAAATGTAAATGTGTTGCTTGATCAGAGAGGGAAGTATAGTCCTAACTAGTTAGGCCCTTACATTTTGATCTCTATGTATGGTTTGGGTGCCTATGGATTACTATCAATGGATTGGACACCTCTAAAAGATCCCATTAATGTGATGCATCTTCAATGATACTATGTGTAGTGTTCCATGTGTCATCTGTGTCATGTTCTCTCTATGAAAGGGTAGTAGCAATACCTATATTGACATTATTCATTAACACATTATGAAATTTTTTTGTGTTATGATATGACCATGTCTGTGTGTGATATACATACATGTGTTTTTCTATTCTTTGTATCCATGCATCAAATTACATCTTTTAAGGAAATTAGATCATCAATGTATTCAATTAAGATACAACCATTTGTGTTTATTAAATCATGTTAGCATCTAATGTAAACATACATCCATATGAGAATATAATGTATCCATAGAATAAACATAGATGAAAATAAAAGACATACACATCCAAATAAACAATACCATCATGTCAAACTCGATATGTCCCTATATATATGTATGTATGTATTGAATGTAATGTACATGTATTGGGCCACTACTATAAAAATGATTGGTTGCTAAATATATGTCTATATAAAATATCTAAAAATATATATGTATGTGTATGTATCCCTCACTACAAAAATGGTGTACAAAATCATAATCCTCTATGGTTGTGGCACATAGCTCTTGAAGCCCTCCAACTCTGGCTATTTCTCTTGTACTCTCAAGAGAGGCTACATGGAAGTCATGAAATGAGATCAATGAGAGCATGATGCAGATAGAGCTACTAGTGTCCCCTTGATCTCTCCTTGTAGGGAGCAGATGGTCATCTTTGCCTATCTCAACTCCTCTAGTTGTTACTTAACATCTTTCGAGATCAAAGCCATTGGATACCTATTGAGGTCATCGAGGTGGATTTGGAGGGAATCACATGCTTGCTTGGTGGCATTGACCCTCATCACTACAAAATCTCACTTGTCAAGCACTATTCAAAGCTCCCCCAAAAATTGGTCATGTTGTCCCCATATAGTAGTGAGCTCTGCAGTTAGCTAGATGATCTCTGCACCCTGCTCCTCATAGGCTATCTTCAAGCATGCTACTAGCTCAAAAGTGGGATCATGTTGTCCCATAGAAACTAACTAGAAAGCCTCGAGGATCATCCCCTGGATCAACATGTTAGGGTATACCTCTAAAATACACTGAGCTGTTAGCCTAGTCCATCTCTGTCCATCCTTTCCAACCATAGAGGAAAAAAGAAAAATCAGTATCACATGGCATATGTATATAATCATAAACAAAAGAAACTAGAATATGAAAACATAAACAATGTGATTTGTATACCTGAGTCCCTTGGCTACCATGTGCAGTCAGGGTGAGAAGTGATGTTGGGACCTATGCTGCTAATATTGGTAGTTGCTCCCAATGACACCAAGGCCACCACCATTGTAATAGTAGGAGCTAGTGGTGCCAATGAGACAAGGGTAGCTGCTTGGGGATCTGACCTTCTTCTCCTCACCTGCTTGTTGGTGCCTCCTTCTTCTATCCTATGGATGATTGTGTGGAAAATTCCCCTATAGACTAGGATCCCCTCTTGAGGCACCCTTGTTGAACACAGAAGCAAGACAATGCCTCTCCCACCACTGTGCAAAATATGTAGCAACCCTTAGATTATTTTTTGCTGCTATGGGCGATAGATCATGGTCAAGCTCATCATCATTAGAAGGAACAAAATCAATGATGTTTGGGTGGGAGCGATCCGTGAGTCTCATTGTGCTCCTATAGGCCCTAGTATATGTTGGCACATCTGGTGGAATTTTCTTTGGGTGGCCATGTTGTGACATGAGCCAACTCAAGTAGTATGGTATTATAATATAATAGTTGTGACCTACCAAAAAAGTGGTCTCACTGTAGGTTCCTCGGGTTCTTGCTATCATCCACCCATCTAAAAAATCGATAGGGTCTCCATCTAACCTCATATGTAGTAAGCATATCAAACTGTAGCCACAAAAACTATAAATCATTGAATCTCCATTGGCCTACATCATGTCATACTAGTGGTCCATGGGGATGTGATATGGCCATTGCTAGGGAAAACCAACTAGCCTAGTGCACATGATGTGGGAAAAATCCCACACCTATAGAAGAGTGCAAACAGTAAGGCTATGATACTCGTAGTGGACAAACCAGCCTAGCTCCTAGTAGAGGTGTGCTAGCATGTTGCACCCCCAGAAAAAATAAATTGTCCTGCACTCCACCATCTCTCTAATCATGTGGACAAGGCCCCCATTCAAGTGTGAGCCTCACCTATCCATCGTGATCTTAAAATCAATGGTCACAACCATTTCCTGGTGCAACATTGATGTTGTGGTCCTCTCCTAGTCATATAAATGTGTGTATATGTGGCTCATGTTGTTGTTGCCATCGGTCGACCCTGAGTAGTAGAGGACTCCCTCCATCTAATCATGTGCCAATCGTGTATCATCTATGGCTACCCCTCATTCCTAGATGGGTAGTTTGAGGATCCAATAGACATCCTCAAGTGTGATAGTCATCTCCCCACAAGGTAGTTGGAAAGATGATGTGGTGGCATCCCACTGCTCCATCAATGTATTGAGAATCCAATCATGATAGCACACCTCTGGCATGGTGAACACATGCTAGAGACTAAACTACTCTAGATGCATGAGCTCATCATCTATAAGATGGTCCCTCTATTCACAAATGATTTGGAAATATTTCCTTCCTAGATGCTCACAAATCTCTGGATACTTCTGGGCAAAAGCACAAAGTTGTGTCACACTTTATAAAGGAAACAACCAATGTTGATCCAACTTTTAAGCTTGAATTACTAAAAAGTGGCATATATGTTTTGAATTTTGAAATGATGTAAACTAGTAAAATATTAATTTTTTAGTATATCTTATGTTTGTATTTAAAAAAGAAAATTAAAAAATTATTTTAAACTAGTTATTAATAAATTAACACTATAATTTAGTTGTTGATAAAATGTTGAAAAATGAAGTTGCATGGGACATCAAACTTTTTATAGTAATTTTTTTCTTTCATTTTTTTTGTGTGTATTTATAACTTGAAATTTTAGTGCATGGATATATTTTTTTCCAATTTTGATAAATATATATTTTTAAATAAATATTAAAATGTGTGTGAATAAAAAAATAGTTGTTTTCATCGGACATCGACTTTCATATTAAATATTTATATAAAATGGAAAAAATTATCCCATCTTGAAATAGATTCTTTTATCTAGTGCATCATACTTTTTTTAAAAAAAATTAATAAGTTTTAGTATGTTTCCTTGGAATAGTAATCAACCTAATATTTTGTGTTGATAACCTACTTTTAGTAAAAATAAAAAATAAAATATAAAAGATAATTAAACTCTTAAAATAAATATATTTTTGAAAACTACACTTATGGATCTACAAAAGGGTATTTTCAATATTTAAAAAAAAAATATTTACATTAGCAAGATTTATTGAAACTTCAAGTTTTTCAAATAATTTGATTTTTTAAGTAAATTTGACTCAAAGTGGTGCTCCATATATTTTTAGCCAACAATTTTAGTTGAAAATGTTGTGGAAGTATCTAAGTTAGCTAGAATGAATCTTACTAGATCATATGTTTGACTAAAATTGATTTTTAGTTAGAAATACTTAAATTCAGTTGTGCTAATAAGTTGGATGAAAGTGTGACACAACTTTGTGCTTTTACCCACTTGCAAAAGTGAAATTTTTTAAGTCAAAACATAAAATATCACTATGAAAACATTTTTTTTTGTAAGACCTATTTGCGCTGCATAGACATTTGCATGTCACATATGCGTCCCTTTCTACCATCGACCCCTCGAGGATGATAGTGTGTCCTCAAGACACTAGCGCAAATTTGGGAGCTTGGCAGAAAATTTGGATGACAATGCACATTTTGGACACGAGCACCTAAAATAGACACTTGTTCACCTCACCAAATAAAAAATGCTGAAAATAAGCTTAAATTCATGAAAAATGAGGTTTAGAGGCCTACCTGAACCACCTTGTGACACTCAACTATGTCATCACGTAGCTGCTCCAACCTCAATGCCTTGTACTCCCTCATGCTCAACATTTTGCTAACTTTTCTCTTACAAAAGTCAACAATTTTCTCATAGTGAATAGTGAAAATGACCCTTCTAGGGGCCTACCTAGGTATGTATAGGCCCCTCAGGGCCCATTTTACCTAGAGCTTGTGGCTCCCCTATTTCTCCTAAATTTACCCCACCAAGCTAGGGGAAAACTCAAGATGGAGAAAATAGTCACCTCTTGGTCATATTTTTATTTTGAATCAACTTTTTCTTGATCATTCTTCTCACAATTGTAGCTTCTTATGATTTTTGAGATTGACCCAAAATTTGAGTTTTGTAGGTTAAAGTGTTGAAAAAAAATTCATGACTATTTTTTCATTGTTTGTTGAGCTTGATTGTTGGGGGCACCCTTGATACCGGTTATCTCAACTTTGGTAACCTCTAACGTCCCCATTTTTTTGGCACACAAATTTGTAAAATTAAAATTTAGGTGAAAATTTTCCCAAAATTGAGCCCACTAAAGTGGGGATAAAATTTAATGTTGCAAAATATCACCTAGGGGCAACTCAACATTTTTTTCACTTTTCCTAGAATTTATGACACCTTAGATCATTAATGACAAAAATCCCATGGGCCAGAATTTCATGATTCTGACTCCATGTGGACTTGTGGAAAAGAAAAGAAGCCTGATGATGCGTTTCCTAAAAATCTAGGCTTTGGATGCCTGTGCGGCACACATACATCTGTAAGGCACCCTAGCACCCTAGTACCCTAGCAATTTTTCAAGTTTGAAATAGGGAATCTAGAATCTTGACTCTCTCAACACACATCGTAGCAATCATATTTTGGACATAACGAATCTTTGACACCTTTGCATGCATCTAAATCCCCTTTCTTGCTCTAATTTTGGGTTTGAAGTAAATAATTCAAGCTCTGTTACCATTTTCTCCATCTTTGAGTTATTTTGATCCTTGATATCAACACTATCACAAGCGAAGCCATGCCAAACTAAGGTCCTCCTAGCAACAACGACTCCCAAGCAAGCACTCAACAGTGCATCCATATGCTTCAGATAGGGTCTAGGCCCATGGGGAATGCTCTCTCTCTCTCTCTCACTTTCCTATCCTACTTATTTATTTACTATCTCATGGTGCGAGTTCTACTCCTAAAGTGGGTTTTGTTTTCACCACATGCTTTGTTTACCTTGTTTGCACTCCTTTCCAACTTCGCCATCCATGGAGGTGGGAACACCAAAACAAGTTTCTGACTGAGGTATAACCCTATATATCCCTAACCTTTCCCCCTCATTCTTCTATGTGTAGGTTGCAAAGTAAAGCTTGGAGTGAAGACCTAAACATCTAGTAAAAGGTAAGTTCTCTCCAAGTCCCCTTGTAGTTGTTTTAGGCTTCTTGTTTTGTAGTTCCACTCAAAACACCCTAAATCTAAGACTAGAAGTGAAACATAGTTCTTCCCACCTGAGCTCTTGAGCCCTCTATTGCTTAGGATGCCAAAACATCTTTTAGATGATAGTGTGTCACATTGGCATCCTAAAACTGCACTGTTATCTTTTGGTTAAGAACTCACTCATTTGAGGTAGAAATCTTAGAGTTTCACTCTCTAATGATCTAAAGTAACTTTCTCTAAAACAAAACTTGGGTATACTTTACATTTTTGTTAACTTTCTCATGCTAAGCTATATAAGGGCAGTTCGTTCCTTGGTGATCTCTTGAGAACAAAGAGACCTATGTGCAGAAAATTCATCTTATATAACAAAAAGAATATTGTCAATTTTGATGTTGGTGAACTATACTTTTATGTGTTGTGATTGAGGTCTAGAAGAGTTGTTTCCCTGGTTCTATTGAAGTTGGTTTTTGCATTTGGAAGTATCAAGCTTATTTGATCTATGCATTTTTGAATTGGTGTGGCTAACCATCTGTCAAGAATTACTTTTGAAGTTGAAGAATCATGTTGGATCTGTTATGGATCTTGGAAAAGCATGTGTTTGGGTTTCCCTCATTCTAATTCCACCCTAGGATGTTTGGTGCTGACCTAATTTGAAATTTGAAGTTAGATGGCTGACTTTATATCTTTTCAAGGTTGGAGATAGTATAAATACAAAATGTGCTAGCAATGAAAATTGTACATAAGAAAATAACAAATACAAGTGAAAGAGTATACAAAACTTTGATGCTATTCTTTAAGTGTGTGGTTGTTCAGTTCAAAGCTGAACGCCAAGTTTTTAGATGCAGTGAATAGAATGTGAACACTATCATTCATGCAAGTTTATCAGTGATTGTGGTGGAAACTTTGTTGCATTGGGATTTTTGTCTCTCTGTAACAAGTCTTCTTTTTCTTCTTTGTATCTTTGTGGTAGTGAGCCCTCCAGGTTATAGTCCTATGGACTTTGAGTCCTTATTTTAGGCAGTGATCCTTATCTCAGGTAGTGATCCTTTTTTTAATCGATTTGATATTCTCTATAGTGTGAGTTAACCCTCACTGTGGTTTTTCCCTCATTGGGTTTTCCATGTAAATGTTGTGTTATTGTGTTTGTGCATTTTCATTTAAGGGTTTATCACTTAATCAATTTATGTGTTAGCTTTGGTAATTGAATTTATGGTTATAATCTATGAAAGCTGATTCACCCCCCTTCTCAGTTGTCCTATCCAACAATTGGTATTAGATCTTGGTTCCTTGGTGAAGAGGTTAACCACTTGAGGAAGCTCCAGGGTGGCAAAAAAAATGGTCTTTGATTATCTGAAGTTTTATGGAACTAACTATAGTATCTATAAAGTACCAATGGAATAATATTTGGAGTATTATGGATTTGATGTAGAGAAAGCTTATAAGAATCCCTACACTTCTCCTAAAAATGGTTTGAGTACACCTCAGCAAATTAAAGCACATGAAACGAGTAACAAGGTGAATTTCATCTTGAAGTATAGTTTGGTACATTCCAAGTTGACTAAGGTTCAAAATTTGAAGATAGCTAAGGAATTCTCGAATGCTTTAGAAAGAGTGCATGATGGTGATGAAAGGGTGAAAGAAACAAAATTATAGAATTTGGAAACATAGTTTGATCTTTTACATATGCTGTAAGATGAGAATGTTAAAGCTTATGTACAAACATTGACTGAGGTAGTGACTAGAATGTGATCTATTGATGCTACTATAGATGAAACCAAAATTGTATGGAAGATTCTTAGAACTCTTCCTAATGGTTACAATGAAAAGGTGAGTGCTATTAATTAGACTATAGATTACAAGACATGTGCTAGGGATCTGTTGTTATAATTCTTGACATCTTATGAAATGAGGAAGTCAAATCTAAGAAATGGATGCAAAAAAGAAACTACTTTTATAGCTACAAGAACTAAAGATCTGGATGAAGAGAACTTTGAAAAAATTGAGGCTAACTTTGTAAGAAGATTGAGAAAAGGCTCTGGTAAGTATGAAGGTAAATTTCCCTTTAAATGATTTAGTTGTGGAGAAATGGTTCACTATGCTACAAAGTGTCTAGAAAGAGCTAAAAAGAATAAAAAAAGATATGAGAAATAAAGGAAAGGAAAGAAGATTAACAAAGCCTACTATGTTAATAAAAATGCTTGTATTTTAGATGAAAGATTCAGAATATGAAGATCCAAATGACAATGAATACTTTTTTTTCACGATTAAAGGTGAATGTACTTCTACTAATTCATAAAGATAGTCAAAGGAAAATCCTTTGAAGAAGAAGGAGAAGGAGAAGGAGAAAAATGATGGTATAGTTATCTCTACCCTACATGCTAAACAAGAAAAGAATTTTTGTGTAGTTGATAGTGGTTTTTCACATCACATGATTGATGAAAAGAGTAAGTTTGTGAAGCTTGAAAAATATGATGGAAATTTGGTAATGTTTGGACATGATACTAGTGCTCAATACTATGGGATAGGTTAAGTAAGTTTTGATGGCAAGAGTCATATTGATGATGTCTACTATTTTAAGGGTTTAAGGCATAATCTGTTGAGTGTTGGTCAAATGTGCAAAAAGGGATATGATATTTTGTTTAAGGATGAGAAGTTTGAGATCTAGAAAGGATCTAGAACATCGATTGTTACATGAAAGAAATATGAAGGGAATATTTATCAACTAAAAGGTGCTAATAGATGATGTCTTATGACTCAGATAAATGATACCTTGTTATGGCATAGGAGAATGTGTCACATGAATTTTGATAACTTGGAAAGGATTAGTGTTGTTTAGGCTATGAGATATATACCAAGAATTAAAAATCCAATAAATGCTATCTGCAGGAATTGCCAGTTCGGGAAACAAACAAGAAATCATTACAGATTAAGGGAACAATCTACTACTAGATTGTTTGATTTGGTTCATACATATCTTTGTGGTCCTATAAGAGTGCAAAGTTTACTTGGTGAAAGGTATTTTAAGCTTTTAATTGATGATTATTCTAGGTATACATGGGTTACATTTTTAAGAGAAAAATTAGAAGCATTAGATAGATTCAAATCATTCAAGGCTATGGTTGAAAATGAAGTGAATTTGAAGATAAAATGCTTGAGATCTGACAGATGTGGTGAATTCACCTCCCATGAATTCAATATGTTTTGTGAATTGAATGGGTATGTCCAGGATCATTATCAGCCAAAAACTGGCAATATGATGGGTTTTTTTTACCTAAATTGATGAAATGAAAAGGGTTTTTAAAGGAGACTCTCAACTTTTCAGTATTATAAATTATGCTTTACTTTGAATTTAATAACTAATTACTATTCATTTTCTATTTCAATTATGACTAAAGTCTTGAGTGATAGGATGATTGAAAAACATCTATAGCTTTCAAACAGTATCACATTTTTTGAATCTGAAAACATGCACCACATTCTATGCTTTGCATAATATAGGATTTAAAAAATAGAATTTCATGAAGTTTTGACCAAGTTAAGGTGGTCAAACATACAAGTTTTAATATTTTTAAACAGTTGTATTAAAAATTCATAATTAATTATTTACTTGGAAAAAAAATATAAAAAAATATGCATCACATCGGGACATGAGTCCTCTACTTATATGTAAAATCTTATAAAAAAATATTATCATTTTATTGTGGTTAGGGTGGTCTGACAGACACCTACTTCTTGTTTTTCCCCTTAAATTTAAGTACTACTACATTGAAATTTCAAATTTTAACCAAATAGTTTTTTTTTCTTAAATAAACATAGTAGTTTAGAAACTACATTCAATTTGATAAAGATTCTATTCTTACATATTTTTGAAATAATAGAGATAACTTATTCAATTTTTTACATCAAGTTGCCTAACTCTAATTTTTCTAAATTTTTCGCAACTTAAGGGCATGTTTTTTCCATAATGATCCTACACATACCCAAATAGAATAAAGAGAAAATTATCTACTCCAAGAACTCCTTAACAAAATGGAGTTGTTGAAAGGAAAAAAAATTGTTCAAGAAGCTACTATGTCAATGATCACTAAAGCTGAATTAAAGGAAGTCTATTTGAAAGAAGCTATTCACACTATTGTGTATGTATTCAATCAAGTTTAGGAAAGAGAATATAATATGAAGACTCCCTATGAGCTATGAAATAGAATAATTCCTACATGTAAATATTTGAAGGTACTCAAAAGAAAATACTACATCAAAAGAGATGAGGAAACATTGGGAAAGTTTGATGCAAGAAATGATGAAGGAATATTTCTTTGTTACTCTACTAAAAGTAAGGCATACAGATGTTTCAACAAAATGTTGAGGAAGATTGTAGAAAGCTCGAATAAGAAGGTTGATGAAATAGTGAAGAATTCTATTGATATTGATGGATATGTGTCTAATGAACATGACTATGCAAGAATAGAAGAAATTGAAGAAGAACAAGATAGAGATGGGCTGAAAGAGCAGAATGAAAAAGAAGAAGATGCTCTGATAATGTCCCCTAGAACACTGAAATATTTACATAGGAATCATTCAGAAAGTCAGATTATTGGAGACATGACAAAAGGTGTGTTGACTAGAAGAAAACTATTGTTGTAGTAAATTTTTACTTACTGTATGAAGTTAAGTTGAAGTCGGTAAGTGAAGCCTATGAGGATGAACATTGGAAGGAAACAATGAAGGAAGAAATTTTGTAGATTGCAAAGAATCAAACTTGGGAATTTGTCCCAAGACCGACAGACAAAAATATCATTGGATCAAAATGGGTATTTAGAAACAAGTTGGATGAAAATGGGAAAGTTGTTAGAAAAAAAAGCAAGGCTTGTGTGTAAAGGCTCCTCACAAGTGGAAGGTATATATTTTTAGGAAACCTTTGCCCCAATAGCAAGAATGGAAACTATAAGGATGTTCTTGGCATTAGCTTCTTATAAATATTTCAAAGTCTATTAGTTGGATGTCAAGTCAATTTTTTTGAATGGTGAACTACATGAAGAGGCCTACATGGAACAACTAGAAGGATTTCAATTAACAGATCAACTGGATATGGTGTGTAGATTGAAGAAATATTTATATGGCCTGAAGCAAGCTCCTAGAGCTTGGTATGCAAGGTTAGATAAGTATTTGAATCAACAAAGATTTAACAAAGGTAAGACAGACAATAATTTATATTTTAAGACTAAGAATGAAAAAATATTGATTGTAGTGGTATATTTCGAGGACATTATCTTTGGACGAAATGAAAAGATGTGCACAATGTTTGTGGAAGAAATGCATAAATAATTTGAAATGTCCATGTTTGGTGAGATGAATGTATTTTTTTGGGGGATCAAATTATTCAAACAAAGAAAGGAATTTTCATTTCACAATCTAAGTATGTGACAAAAATGTTGAGAATATTTGGTATGGACGGTTCCAAACCAGTAAGTACTCCTATGGTGACTAGATGCAAGCTGGGAAAAGATGATGATTCACCTAAGATTGATTAGAGCAAGTATAGATCTATGATTAGTGGACTTCTGTATTTGACCGCTACTAGATTAGATATTATGCATGTTATTTATCTTGTGGCTAGATTTCAAAAAGATATGAACAAAACACATGTTAATGTAGTTAAACAAATATTCATATATTTGAAAGGAACTCCAAATTATGGATTATGGTATCCTAAAGATACAAATTTTACAATTAGTGCTTATATTGATGTAGATTGGGCTAGAAGTATAGATGACAAAAAGAGTACAAGTGGTGGTGTGTTCTTTCTTAGATGTAGATTGGTGGCATGGTCGAGTAAAAGGGAAGATTTAGTCTCTTTGTCTACTATTGAAGCTGACTATATTGTTGTTGCATCTGTTGTACACAAATTTTATGGATGAAGTAAAAATTGAAAGATGCCATAGTGCTACATGATGATCTTATTTCTATCTTTTGTGATAACACAAGGTGAACGCACAATATTGGTTTATAATTTTTGGCCAAACTGGACATTGAAGTAATTTTTTCTAACTAAATCTTCACTTTCAAACACCTATAGCGACTAAACCATGAGGAATTTGAAGATGATGCAAACTAGTGATTTGCGAAATTTTTCCTATAGAATCTAAATATATTTTTTTCAAAAATTTTAGAATTAGATAACATTTTTTTTCCATCTCCTTCAAAAACTAGTTTTTTAAGTAAACACCATTTTTAAGGAGTGGCACTCACCATATAACACAACATTTTTTCCATGAAGGATAAAATTCTAAGTTTTTTGAATTTAGATTTGTAACAATGATATCTAGTGCTTCCAATTGGTTTCATATTGTTTTATTGAATATTGTTTTCTTAATCAAGTTTCAAATTTAAACCAATTACAATTCAGATATAGGCGAACAGTATAACACAACTTTTTTTGTATGTATCGAAATTCAATTTTTTTTTGGTTGGATCAAGGACTTAATATATAGTGCACTCATATTTTTAATATTTTTTTATAATATTCTATTTTTCCACATGTGTAGAACAAAGAGCTTGATTTTCGGTGAAAAACTCATATTCGCAAGAAATAAAAATAAATATAATAATCAAATTAAATTTAATTAAAATTATACTTTTTTGGAAGCTTATAATGAGGAATACATACTTACAAAAAATAAATTTTAAATTAATTCATTTGATCCCCCAAAAGGTAAATCAAAAATGGTTTTTATCAGAATTTTGATAGGTGTAAAGGAGACTCTGTTATAGGTATGGTTTAAAACTAGCAGGGTTCTATCCAAGGGGGCTTGGGCTAAGGTGGTTTGATAAAACACTCTTCAATTTGAATACTTTAAATGGAACTTTTCAAAGATTAAATCATTAAATTTTCTTAAAAATATGTGATTTCAACAAAAAATAGGATCTCCCAGAAAGTGTAAACCACTATTGTGGTAGCACCCACTAGTGCAATTAACATTTTGAAGAATCCTATGATGCACTCGAGAATGAAGCATATATCTATTTGGTATCATTTCTTAAGAGAGAAGCTCATGGAGAATGAGTTCAGGCTTGAGTATGTTTCAACAAATGATCAAATTGTGGATATATTTACAAAGGCTATTCCTAAAGATATTTTTGAGTATCTCTAAGATAAGATAGGGGTTATTGCCCCCCCTTTTACAAAATAAGATGAATTTAGAGATGCATCAGTCCTATGGATTCATAGTTCTATCTCTTTGGATTGTTTTTTTTTGGTGGCTACCCCTCTAGGGGAGCAGGCAAATTTCCTAAGTGTTGTCATTATGATTATTCTATTTTCATGTCAAATTTTCAATGGAAGTATATTTTTCCTTTGCCATTATTGTCAAAGGGGGGGAGAGAGAATGTGAAAAGAAAGAAAAAAAGGAGAAAGCATATGAAAAGGAAAAGAAAGTTAATAAGAGAAAGTAGGTAATGAGGAAGATGACCTTCTAAAAGGCGAGAAGCAAAACAAGTATGGTGTTTTTTATGATTTTTCACATCATGTGTTGTCATCAATTAAGAAGTGGGAGATTATTGCAAGAATGGAAGAGGAATGAAGTGTTCTCATTGATCTCAACTAGTCAGCTAGTTATCTACTAGTTGTTGTTGATTGTATATGTCGAGGATATTGAGAAAATTGTATTAAAAGAAGGTTGATGGTTCTAGTTCTTGTGAACTATGCTTTTCTATGTTGTGATTGAGGTCTGGGATAATTGTTACTGATTCAGATTTCTCTTTATTGAAATATTATGGCATATGGTTCAAGAGTTGTGTTGCCCTAGTTCTATTGAATTTGGTTTTGGCATTTGGAAGTATCAACCTTAATTGATCTATGTGTTTTAAACTGGTGTGGTTGATTGTGTTTCAAGAACTACTTTCAAAGCTATTGAGGCGTGTTGGATCTATTGTGGATCTCAATGAAGCATGTTTTTGGGTAGCCCTCATTATAATTCCACCCTAGGATGTTTGGAGTTGACCTAATTTGAAAGTTAAAGTTAGATGGCCGACTTTGTATTTTTTTAAGTTTTGAGATAGTATAAATATAGAATGTGCTAGCGATGAAAATTGTACATAAGAAAAGAAGGAAGATAAGTGAAAGAATAGATGTGAATTTGATGCTATTCTTAAAGTGTGTGAGTTAAGTGTGTGGTTGTTTAGTGTGAATCTTAATGTTGAGTTTCTCGATGTAGTGAGAAAAAGGTGGACTCTATCATTCATGTGATTCGATCAGTGATTGTGGTGGAATCTTCATTGCATTGGGATTGTTCTCTCTGTAACAAGTCTTCTCTATATTTCTTGTATCTTTGTGGTAGTAAACCCTCTGATTTGTAGCCTTGTGGATAGTGAGTCCTTATTTCAGGTAGTGAGCCTTATCTTAGGCAGTGATCCTTTTTGTAAATGATTTTGATATTCTCTATAGTGCAAGTCAATCCTCACCGTGGTTTTACCATCATTGCATTTTCCACATAAATCTAGTTTCATTTTGTTTGTGCATTTGCATTTGATGTTTAATCACTTAATTAGTTTATGTGTTAGATTTGGTAATTGAATTTAAGGTTATAATCTATGACAACGAATTCTCCCCCCCTCTTAGTTGTCTTATCCAACAATAGAAAATTAGGAAACTAAAACAAAAAGGTAACAACACTAGATAGAAGCTAAAACTTGAGATTAGAATGTCTTGAAAATACATATCTATTTTTTCTATGAATTTTAGAGTGAATATTAATGCCTTTTTAGATGCCAGAAGGTATAAATCAGACTTGATTAGGGAATTATTCACCAATAAAGGAAAGTGGGTCCTAGTTAGGTATTTTTAAATTATTTTTTAATGATTTGCAAGTTCTCAGTTATGAATTTTAGTTCTAGATTTGAAACAGTGAAATGCATCTTCAAATTTTCCAAAAATTCAATGCAAAAATGCAATGAAAAGATGAAATGCAAGACCTAATTTGAAGAGAAATTTTTTTTTTTATATTAAAATGCAATTGAATTAGATCTACATGAGATGAAAAATGACTAATTTATTTTTGTAATTTTTCAGATTTAAGAAGATGTAAATTTATGCAAATTTAAACCCTATATGATATGCAAGATTTCAATGCTAAAGAAGAAATCTAAATGAGATCTTAATTCATTGCAAATTCTAAATGCAATGAATGCAAGATTTTAACTTAAGATTCAATGAAAGACTCCAAAAATCATAAAATTATAATGTTGAATAAATCAGGTTCAACAAAATGAATCCCCAAAAAGTGAATTCATTTAAGGTGTTTGATAAACAAGATGATGAATCACTATTTTTCTAAGAGGTGTTTCACTTACTTATGTGCAAAATAAGATGCTAATAACAAAAAAAATGCAACCTAACTATTATAGCAACTATGGGGGATATTTTTAGAGCATAAAAATTTTTGTACCTAGCCAAAAAGTTGTTTTTGAGCTATGGAAGACTCATTCACCTTCAGTGGTGAATGGGTGCTTTTAGGGTTTTAGAAAACTGATTTTAGTGTCCTATTCCTTCATGTTTGCACTCTTAAATTCACTATTATCAATTTTTGGAAGCCTGTAGTTAATTTTGTAGAGCTCCTTCCATGATCTTGCACCTTGAATGACAATTTTTGCAAATTTGTAACTTTGTGACAATTTTGCTCCAAATCTTGCTCTCCTTAATCTTCAACCTGTAAATCTGCAATCACACACTCAAGGGCAGAATTTTTTTATTTTTTTTTAGTGAATGGGGGCTTTCCTTAGTCAAAACCCTTGTAGGTAATTAAACTAAATGAAAAAATGAAGGAAATGAAGCATGTTCATTAAATAATGTAATTGATATCACCTTGGATGTTTCCTTGTGAAACAAATCTACAAACTATCTGGTAGTGGCCATGAAGAATGTGGATCTTGGATCCTTGAAAATTATGTGAACAATGGTTGCAAGTAGATCTTCAATGCTACATCCACGTCTTAGCTCAACAACATGAATGCATGCATCAAACCCATGAAATGATGATATGATCTTGAATTGTTGCAATAAACACTTGAAATATGCTTTGAAATGCCTTATAAATTCCTTTTAAATGCTTAAATTCTTGATCACTTGAATACTTGAATTCTTCATAAACTTGATAGATTGTATTAAGAAAAACAATGTGAATTAACCCCTTATTTATATTGAATTAGGAGATTCACCTCAAAATTCAAAAAATTAAGGTTGAAACTAGATCTAGAAAGAAAGATAACTAAATTCTTGCTAGAATGAAATTCAAAAAAGGGGGTTTCATTAAGGGAGGACCCATTCACCACCTTGGGTGAATGGGTCCTAGCTAAGTTTTTAGGACCAAACTTCAAGGGACTAAAAGAAGGCTAAGAACCCATTCCATATCAACTGAGAAATGAGGTTCCTATTAAGGGAGGGTCCATTCACCATCAAGGGAGAATGGGTCATTTCTCAACTTACTAGAACCAAAATTTTCCTAATGAAATAATTTTTTATTTAAATTTTATTTTTTGGGATAGATCTTTGGGAGGTGTCAAAATTAAGGCCTAAATTTGAATAAAAATGGGGTTAATAACTCCACTTAACCACAATTAATTAAGAACACCTAGATAATTGTGAAAGTTCTTTATAACACTTTACAACACCTAAACAAAGTACACATTATGTACATTTTATTTAGAAGGGGACCCATTAGGCTTAATCAAGCAAATAGATCCTAGAAAAGTGTGAAAGTGTGTTACAACAAGAGACAAAGAACTTTCATGAGACAAAGCACTCAAGAAAAAGTGATGTTTGGAGTATCATATCAATATTTTCAAGCTCATTTTGTGTCCAAGATCAAGCATTAGTGAAGGTTGATGATAGATGCCTATAGAGAATCATGAGGGATTCTAGGTGTTGGGAGATACATAAGTCACCCTATTTGTAGTCTACAAGAGGTATTTTTAGATTTTTGATTCATTAGAGGGATTATTTATCTTCTTTAGTGAGTCATTTACAACCTTATGTAGTGATTTCATCTTTGAGGATAAACTTTTCGCTAAGATATTCCCTAGATCCTTGAAGGACATTGCTCTAGAGTGGTTCTCCTCTTTACCTAATAATTTAATTGGTTCATTCAATAAATGCATTGATGCCTTCTACAACCACTTCCATAGTCACATGGGTCCTACAATGACCCTTGTAGATCTAATGACATGCAAACAAAAAGAGGATGAGAAAGTGGCTAATTTCATAGGTAGATACTAAACACTTTATTCACAAGTGAACATTAAGATTCTTGATGTTGGTCTTCAAAGAATGTTCATTTCCAACTTACAAGATAAAATCCAAAGAAAAATTGAAATTTTGAGGTTTCTGTCTTTCACATAGTTATGTACATCCATTCATGACCATTAAAAATCGACTAGCGGTTGTGATATGAAAAATCCCCCTAGTCATCATAAAATTTTTGAACCCATGACTTAAAACAATTATCAAACATTAAAGAAACAAAATAAAGGATTTTTAAAATTAAATCCTCCTCAAACAAGTCAACAAAATAATAGTCAAGTAGCTATTATTAAAACAACTCCTTTTGGGGATAGAGAGAGAGAGAGAGTTCACTCCTTTACCTGATACCCTTCACACTATCATGTTGTAGCTTATTGACAAAAATATGCTTACCTTACCTCCTGTTAGAGAACATGATCCTACTTTACCATTTCCTAATGACTTTAAAAAAAATGCTTATTATCATTACCATCACACAAATAGACATAGTAAAAAATACTATATAAGCATCTTAGACATCTTGTGCAAGACCTTATTGATTCTAATCATTTACTAATCAGAGGTGTGAATGATTAAGGTAATAATTCTATAGCTCCTCCTAATCAAAATTTGCAAATATTTAAAAATCCCATGCCTAGCACAATATTTAGTTTGTGAAAGCTAGTGAAGCAAAGAATGATGTGATGAATGTTGACACAAATGATAATATAAATACCATTGAATAACATCCCACAAATGACATGATAGCATTTATTGAAGCTAGAACTCATAAGGGCTTGACTAAACAACATCTTGACATTTATTTCTCACAAAATGACATACCTAAACTTGCACCTGATGGCCCTCTTTACTTAGCTGGCCGAATCAATAATAAGCCCACTAATGGGATATTGATTGATCCCATTTGTGGATAGAATGTGTTCACAAAAGAATTCTTATATGTGCATCAACTATATCAAGATACTTATGACAAACCAAAAGAATGGATCAAGAAACATAACTGATTTTCTCACCCTAGGATAGGCTTGATAGATCTCCCTTTAAAAGTAGGACCAAAAATATTAACAGTCTCATTCTCCATCATCCCATAATTAGACCAATTTTGTGTGAAGCTAGGTTGCCCAGAACTTCACTCCATGAATTCCATCCCTTCAGTTGTGTAAAAATGTCTAAAGTTTCCATTTTGTAATGACATCTTCACTGGGAACCATAGTGCATTCCATCCTGCCTCGGAAAAAGGGAATTTTTTACTAGATTACTTTTGGCATGAGCCTAAGGAACCTATCAAGCCTCGTGAAGATTTATTTTTCAAATCCTATCAAAAATTAAAGGCAAAGAAAATAGCAAAACTATCCCTTCAAAACATGGCTCAACCTATGATTGAACCAACCATCCTTGACGAGACAATGATTGAACCAAAGACACTTTTGAACATACAAGAACAACCTATAGAACAACCTCCTTCCATTTCTTGAAAGAGACCACAAGATAGTACAAGTAGTCCCATTATCCCTCCTAGAGTCAAACAAGTTTACAATGTCAAAGAGAGTGATTGAGCAACCTCTTGTTGTTTACTCTACTCCTCCCAAGGAAGAGAAGGAACCTATGATTGACACACCCACTCTTACACAAAAATAAATTAACAATAAACTAAAAAGAAATCGAAGTACTAGAGAGCTTAAATGTAGATTTTGTGATATTTCTCATAGATTGCAAACTCAAGAAAATAATAACAATATAGAAAATCAAAATCCAAACCTACCCAAAGCAATGCATGATGACTCTCAACCCTTCCTGACCTCCTGCTATGATTAAATTAGATGATGACATTGACATTGAGAAATTGATGAACAAGTGCATAATGAGTTGAATACATTATTTTCTTCTTCCATGAGCTTAAATGAAAAATTTCCTCAAAAGAGTGTTGAACTTGGTGTGTGCCCTAGTTCAACACTTACTCTAGTCCCTTTGGCTAGTTTCTCTCCTTCAATTATACCAACCAAGATTGGGAGGGGGATGAATTGCTTTAGGTTGACTCACTTGTGCCTTACTAATATTTTTCTTTTTCATTTTTCTTTATGATTTCATGTGTGTAATGTGATCCCCAGGACATCTCATTTGATGTATTCTGTCTCTTTTGTGCATTCTTCTATATGTACCATCATTCTTCTCTATGTTGAAATTATTTTTCATTTTTTCTTGTGTTTTCCCTTTGTGGATGATGTAAGGCATCAAGACATTCATGTGTCTTCCATGTTGACCAAAAATATTTTCCTTTATCTTTTTCATTTTGTGTTTTGTTTTCCTTTTGGGGAGACACAATTCATCAATACATTCATGTTTCTTCCATGATGAACCAAAAGGTTTTTCTTTTTTTCTTCACTCTCTTTCTATCATTCTTCAAATTGTATGAGTATTTAGGGAATGATGATAGTTCCATGCTCTATGACAACATTGTAGCATAGAAATATTGACCCCAAATCCATAGATCCCTTATGTGTTTTTGGGGGAAACCCTTCCTTTCTATTTCATGAGGCAGCTTGCTTCAGAAACATATAACTTGGGATAGGGTTTTCTGAGCAAAGCTCTCATGTATTAGAATAAAAAATATTGGCTACTTTAAATAAATTTCTCACAATAATGGTGTAGAAACTGCTTTAAAGTGGGGGAATACACCGATGACATCTTTTGGAAAATTTCATGGCATGATTTTCCTTTTTTCTTGTCATGTGTCCTCTTCTTGGTGGTTTAATTGGGTTTTATTCTGTCCAAGAGTGTACAATCTATTGTCGTCACATGATGAAAATGAGGCATCCCATGGGCAAAAATCTGACACTTTTGACATGTCCTCTCTTGGAGACATTAGGCACAATGCTCCCTAAGAGGAAGACTATTACACGAAAAAAGAAAAATCCCCTTTAGCAAATTTTTTACATGATATTCAAAAGCATTTACAAAACAATTTTCATTATGGTTCTTTATCAATTTTTTTAGGAGGATAACTTCAATATGTTATGAGAGGGTAATATGATTCTCTCATTTGCCACCTCATTGCGATAAATCACCTAGTGGACAAACTAAAGTTCCACTACCCTAGAGTGAGCATACACATATTTTGGGACAACTCACCTAGTGGATAGATTGAGGGTCCACTACCCCAGAGTAAGCTATAGTAAAAAATCCACCACCTCACATCGCATTGAACCGGTTGTGATTGATCCTTTTTTTAATTTTTCTTGGCCTTTGATAGGGTACGGTCATGTATCTTTGTTATTTTTGCATACTTAAGTGTCTTGTATGTCTACTTTAGTGTGATTTTGACATGGAGTCATCCTCTCACTAAAGTGGGGGAAAAATGTAGTAACCAAAAAAAGTAGCCTTTTCCTTACTTGGTTTGATAATTGGCATTAAATTTGGAATAATGATGTCTTGGAGTGGTGTTGTAATGTGTTGTACACATTTACACTATTCTAAGACCTTTATTTGACTAAAACATGCCTTAACTTATCCTTTGTAAACTTGTTATAAAGTGTTGTACCACACTTTAACAATTTTCTAGGATGTATTTGCTTGATTAAGCCTAATGGACCCCTTTCTAAATAAAATGTACATAAAGTGTGCCTTGTTTA
Organism: Sequoia sempervirens; assembly: GCA_007258455.2. Lineage (NCBI taxonomy): Eukaryota > Viridiplantae > Streptophyta > Pinopsida > Cupressales > Cupressaceae > Sequoia > Sequoia sempervirens. The sequence continues at coordinate 107,593 of VDFB02009028.1, read as the reverse complement.
ATTGTTGTAAAGTTTTTTAGGGCACTTTCATGCTTATCTAGGTGGTCCTAATCAATTGTGGTTAATTGGAGTTATTAACCACCTTTTGATTCAAATTTAGGCCTTAATTTTGACACCTCCCAACGATATATCCTGATAATCATAATTTATATAACAAATTATTTCATTGGAAAAAAATTTGTCCTGGTAAGTTGAGCTAAGACCAATTCACCCTTGATTGTGAATGGGTCCTATAACAGGACCCCCGTTTCTGAGTTGATATGGAATGGGTTTTTAGCCTTCTTTCAGTCATGTGAAGCTTGTTCCTAGACAATTAGCTAAGACCCATTCACGCAAGGTGCCAAATGGATACTCCCTTCATGATACCCCGCTTTTTGAATTTTATTTAGGTGGGAATTTAATTATCTTTCTTTTTGGATCTATTGTCAACCTTAATTCTTTGAATTTCAAGGTTAATCACCTAATTTAATATAAAAAAGGGGTTAATTACATTGTTTCTCCTAAGAAAATCTAGAAATTTTATGAAGAATTCAAGCATTCAAGTGATCAAGCATTAGAACATTTCAATCACATTCATAAGGAATTTCATGGAAGATTTCAAGTGTTTATTGTAACAAATCAAGATCATATCATGATTTCAAGGGTTTGATGTATGCATTCATGTTGTTGAGATAAGAGGTGGATGTAGCATTGAAGAGGGTATGCACATGATCATCATGGAAAAAATAGGCCCTTAAGTGGCAAAAAAATTAGAAAAATCAGAGTTAGGCAACTTGACATAAAAATTTGAATAAGTTATATATACTATTTCAAAAATATGTAAGAATAGAATCTATGGAAAATTGAATGTATTTTCTAAACTACTAGGTTTATTTAGAAAAAAAATTACTATTTGGTGAAAATTTGAAATTTCAATGCAGTAGTACTTAAATTTTAGGGAAAAAATAAGAAGTAGGTGTATGTCTAACCACCCTAGCCAAAATAAAATGATAATATTTTTTTACAATATTTTAGATATAAATAGAGGACTCATGTTTGGATGTGATGCATATTTTTTTGTAATTTTTTTCCAAGTAAATAATTAATTATGATTTTTATATTACAAATTTTTAAAAATATAAAAACTTGTATGTTTGACCACGTTAACTTTGTCAAAACTTCATGAAATTCAATTTTTTTAATCCTATAGTATGTGAATCACAAAATGTGACATTTTGGATTAAAAAAATGTGATACCGTTTGAAAGCTATAGATGTTTTTCAACCAACCTATCATCAAGACTTTACTCATAAGTCAAATAGAAAATGAATAATAATTATTTATTAAATTCAAAGTAAAGCATAATTTATATTGGTGGAAAACTGAGAATCTCCTTTAAAAACCATTTTTCGTTTCATCAATTTTGGGTTAAAAAAATGTCGTTAGCCACATACCCTACACATACGCATCATATCACCACTTTTTGGCCCATCATGATCCTGCCCATACCCAATATCTACTTGAAACCATTTCTCATATCATATTCAAGGATCATAGATCTACTTTCTTCATGGCCACTACATGATAGTTTGCATATTTGTTTCACAAGACTTCATCCAAGGTGATATCATTTACATTGTTTCATGTTCATGCTTCATTTAATTATTTCATCATTTGGTTTAATTACATACAAGGGTTCAACTAAGGAAAAACCCAATTCACTAAAAAATCAACAATTTTTTCTACCCTTTAGTGTGTGATTGAAGATTTACAGGTTGAAGATCAAGTGGAGCAAGATTTGGAGCAAAATTGTCAAAGTTGCGAAGTTGCTAAAGTTGTCATCAAAGTGAAAGATCATGTAAAGAGCTCTACAAAACTAAATATAGAATTCCATAACTTGACAAATAGAAATTTAAGAGTGCAAAAATCAAAGAACATGACCCTGAAATTAGTTGTTTGAAACCCTCAAAGGACCCATTCGCCATTGAAGCCGAATGAGTTCTCCATATCTCAAAAACAACAACTTTTTGTACTCTAAAAACATCCCCCATAGTTGCTATAATAGTTAGGTTGCATTTTTGGTTATTATTGGCATCTTATTTTATGCATAATTGAGTGAACACCTCTTAGACAAATAGTGATTCATCATCTTGTTTATCAGACACCTTGATTGAATCCATTTTTCGGCGTTTCAATATTATTATATGTAATATAATATTTATATAATATATTATATAATTTATATTATATTAATATTCAAATATCATATATATATGTATATATATATATATATATATGTATTTAAAAAATATATAAATATCTATATTAATTTTAATATTATAATATATTTAGATTTCAATCTATAGACCACTAATTTTTTTAAGGAAATGGATATTTATTTCTTAACTCTAATAAACATACATCTATTTCTTCAATTAACAAAAGGGATAGCTATTTATTAAATTTAAAATTTGATACCCATTTTTTAAATGTAAAAAATGGATATCTATTTTTATGAAATGTTCATTATTAAGAGGTATCTGATTTTTCCAGCATTCCTTTTCCCATGGTTATTGCATCGAGATTGCTCTGGGATTTGGATTAGGGGTATCAAAAATTCAAATTCAAATGCCCCAACATGTTTATAAGGGTTCCAATGGTCTTTTGGACTTCACCCTTCATGCTGATAACTTTTTTTAATTTGAATTTGATGAAATGAAAAGGGTTTATTTAGTAAATTGTTAGCATTCTACCAATACAACATATTTTAAATTTTGAATTTGATAGAGAATTATTATTTATTTTCTACATGCACTATGCGTAAAGTCATGATTGATAAACTCATTGAAAATATCTATAAGTTTTGAAATGAAGGAAAATGTAGGTGATGGTTTTTAATGGGGGTCATGCACCTAATCTTCCTTATTTCATTAGGAAAACAGATCCCCTAGGGAAATATTGACTTTCAACCCTTAGGTTAGTCAACCTTAATAGAGATCTTATTTTTTTCCTTATGACTAAGGATAGGGTAAATAAGCTTGAAATGCACTTTTGGGAGAAAAACTAAAAATAGTAAATAAATCAAATTGTTTAATATAACACTTGAATCATCAATTTAAAAACTTAGTCTAGTAGAATCAACAAAGTTCTAGTAGATCTGAGAAGGTTATGATTTTATGCACCTATCACAAAAATCTCTTGTTGAGTTCCCTCCTGGGACAAATTCGCCCTACAATGAATGAGTCTTTGTAGGGATTTTCTTCACAATTTTTAGGGGTATTTGGAGGTGGATATAAGCTTTTATTTTCCCTAGGTTTCACTATCAAGAAGTTAGAAATAAATTTAGGATCGAAGTTTTTGTGGCTTGATGATAATTTTGACAACTTTGACAACTTTACAAAATTGCACTTTTGATCAATCTTTAATCCTTCTTCACCTACAAATCTGCATACTAAAAAAGAGGGATTTTTATTTTTAGTTTTGGTGAATTGGGGTTTGTCTTGGTCAAAATCCATATTGGTAATTAAACCTTGTAATGAAATGAAACATGAATGAAATGAATGAATTGAATGATGGATGAATGCTTGCCTATTGCAACTCACAAAAACCTTGAATTAAACCCTTGAAGGAATAAAATTTAACACATCTCTCCAAGGTATTGATCTTACATTAAATGGATTGATTGGATGTTGACCTTGATTCTTGAATCATGAATTGAATGCTTGAAACCTACATCACAATGTTAGCTCCAGAAACATGCATGAATGATGATAACTTTGAAATGATGCTTGAGATCTTGATTTTCGCAACAAATGATTGGGGAATATGCTCTTGAACACCTTCAAAAATAATCTTAGCTTTAGGAATGATCTCTTTCTTTTCCTAGGATTTGAATTGGTAAAAATACTTTGGTTTTATAGACAATTTTTTAATTTCCCAAAAGTTAAACATTACAAGCCAACATTTAAATTTCAATTTAGGATCATAAAATACCACCAAAAACATATTTTAAAATTGATTTAAGAAACTAAAAGGGACCCATTCACCCAAGGGAAAATGGTTCTTGACCTAAATATCTAGGACCTGTTCATTTTAAGATGTTAAAAATGATAATTGCAATAATTAAATCATGATTCCCCTTTTAAAATTTGCAATTAATTATGCTTATTAATACATAATAGGGCCAATTAGATGCTTAATTATGCCCAATTAATTAAGAGACCCAAACAAAGTGTGAAAATGTAAAAGAGTACATTTTCCAACACTACACTTTTCCCCCACTCTAGTTAGAGGATGAACCAATGCTCAAACTTAAACTAAAGGGGTCAATCAAGCATTAATTGATAGGTCTAATTGTACAACTATTGGAAAGATTAGACAACAACGGTCAAATCTCATGGAAAACCAACAAAGGCACAAAGATACACATGCCCATGTTAAATATGCAATAGAAAGAAAAGATACACAAGCATACAATACAAAAATTAATGAGAATCTAGAAAGAGGTATGGATCAAGCCTCAACTATTTTTCCAGTCATTATGGATCAAGCCTTAGCTATTTTTCCAAAAAAAATTACAAGTGGAAATCCATTGTCCACTATTCAAACAAAAAATACTCACACGAGCTAGTGAAATCTGTTGTCCATTAGGTGAGCCCCAAAAAGTGGCAAATGAGGTCATGCCAGGTACCTAGGAACCCATTGTATTAACCATGCCAAATTTATACCTCCTAATAACTTTGATAAGGTGCCACATAAATGGTCAGAAGGCTAGTAAGTCATGTTATGCTAGGAACACATGAAAAATGCTCCACTAGCAAGTTGTGTTATGCTGGTGGCCATGAAGAACATAAAGGCTCCACTAGCAAGAAATTTGTGTTATGATTGGTAGCCTTGATACATGCAATAGGTTATTCAAAGGGGTTTCGCTTAGTTCAAGAAAGGTATCACCTTAGGTAACATCATTCCTAATGTCTCCAAGAGAGGACTAGTTGAGGATTAAAGATTCACAACTTAGGGAATGCAAGCCATAACATCACCATTAAGAGGAATATCACATGCCAAGAAATGTCACAATCTTGAAGGAAATCAAACCCAATGTCACCACCAAGAAGACACATCATGTGAAGTAGGATGACCATACTTTAAATAAATTGCTAAACAACATGCTACAAGCAATTACTATAATGTAGAACACAATAAATGGCAATACATGAAAGATTTATTCAAAAATTTCTATGTAAAACAGATGTTTCAAAGTAGAGCTAGGTCATGGAAAGGATGGTTGTCCCCCATATGCAGTCCTAAGATGACACATAAGGGATCCATTGATTTGGGGTTAGTATTTGTTATTTTTGTAGTGATATAATCAAGCTTGGAACCATCATCATTCCCCAAATGACTCATGGAACAATGAGCACAAATGAAGAATGACACATGGAGAGAGAAGAATGGGAATATTTTGGGTCAACATGGAAAAGGCTTGAATGTATTGATGCCTTGCATCATCCCTAGAAGGAAAACACAATACATATGGTTATGAAAGATAGAAGAATATAGATACAAATAGAAGAATGCCATGATATATTCGCTTCCTTCATATCCTTTCACCAATAGAGTGACAAGGGTCATCCAAAACTTAGGCTCATAAAAATATAAAGACACACCAAGTAGCATAGTATAGGGATCACATTATGCACATGCAATCACAAATAACTTGAAAAGAAGACTAGTATGGCACATACAAGTCAACCTATAGAAATTCATTTGCATCCCAATCTTGTTCATCATATTTGGAAGGTGGACAATTAGCTAAAGGGATAATGAAAAGTGTTGAACTAGGAGCATCACTAGGTTCAATATGTGGTGAGTCACTCTCTATAGGAGGACCATCATGGTTTTTATCATCTAAGCTCACAGAAGAGGAAAATAATAGGGTAAAAGTACAAATTTGTGTCACACTTTTGGCCAACTTATTAGCACAACTGAATTTAAGTATTTCTAGCTAAAAATATTTTTTTGGTCAAATATATGATCCAGTAAGATACATTCTAGCTAAGATATGTCCCAAAATTTTCCAACTAAAATTGTTAGATAAGTGCATGTGTTAGCACCACTTTGAAGCAAATTTACCAAAAAAATAAATTTATTTGAAAAACTTGTTGTTTCAACAACTCCTAGTTATGTAAATAACATTTTTTTAAAAATATAAAAATACCCTTTTGTAGATCCATAAGTGCAGTTTCCAAAAATATATGTAGTTTATTAGTTTAACTATTATTTATATTTAATATTTTATTTTTACTAAATGTAGGTTATTGACACAAAAATATTAGGTTTATTACCATGTCAAGAAAAAATATTAAAACTTATTTAAAAAATTTGAAAATAATATGATGCACTAGATAAAAGAATCTATATTGAGATGACATAATTTGTTTTCTATTTTAGATAAATAGTTAATATGAAAGTTGACATTGAATGGAAACAATTGTCTTTTAATACATGTGCATTTTAATATTTATTGAAAAATATATGCTTATCAAAATTAAAAATATATATCCATGCACTAAATTTTCAATTGATAAATACACACAAAATTTTTTATGGAAAGACATTTAAATTTACTATACAATGATTGACATCTCACGTAACTTCATTTTTCAACATTAAAATTATAGTATAAATTTATTAAAAACTATATTCAAATGATATTTTTATTTTTTGTTTAATTACAAACATAAAATATACTAAAAATACACATTTTATTAATTTACATCATTTCAAAATTCAAAACATATATCACTTTTTAGTGATACAAATTTAAAAGTTGCATCAATGTTGGTTTTTTCCTTTATAAAGCGTGACACAATTTTCTATTTTTACCCAATAAATTCAACTCATCATGTGCTTCCTCATCAATATTAGCAATCTCATCATCATCATCCATAATGAAATGGAGGAAAATGTAGATGATGGTCTTGAATTGGAGTCATGCACCTATTCTTCCTTATTTCATTAGGAAAAAGAGATCCCCTCGGGAAAGATTGACTTTCAACCCTTAGGTGAGTCAACCTTAATTGATATCTTGCTATTTTCCTTATGACTTAGGATAGAGTAACTGGCCTAAAATGCACTTTTGGGAGAAAAAAAAAATTTAAATAAACCTAGTTGTGCAATGTAACATTGGAATAATCAATTTAAAACCTTAATCTAGTAGAATCCACAAAATTTTAGTAGAGCTGAGAAGGTTATGATTTTATGCACCTGTCATGAAAAGCTACTACTTAGTTTCCTTCTTGGAAAGGTTCTCCCTAGGGCATATGAGTCCTTATACCACTTTTTGGCTCAACTTTCAAGGTCCTTTGTAGGTGGATCTAAGCTTCTATTTTCCGTAGGTTTTACTATTGCAAAGTCAGAAATAAATTCAAGATCTAAGTTTTTGTGGCTTGATGATAATATTGAAAACTTGACAACTTCACAAAAATTACACTTTTTATCAATCTTCAATCCTTTTTCACCTCCAAATCTACAAACACAAAGAGAGGGAAAAATTGTTTATGTTTAGTGAATGAGGGTTTGTCTTGGTCAAACCCCATTTTGGTGATTATACCTTGTAATAAAATGAAACATTAATGAAAGGAATCATGAATGAACACTTTTTTTTGCAACTCATCAAACCCTTGAATGAAACCCTTGAAAGACTAAAATTTAACACATCTCTCCAAGTTCTTGATCTTACATTGCTTAATTCGATGTTGGCCTTGATGCTTGAATCTTGACTTGAATGATTGAAACCTACATCACATTGTTAGCTCAAAAAACATGTAATAGGTAATCATGTAATAATTGGGTATGTGCAAGATCATGATGGGCCAAAAAGTGGTGATATGATGGGTATGTGTAGTATCTGGCTAATGAATTTTTTTTACGCAAAATTGATGAAACGAAAAGGGTTTTTAAACGAGATTCTAAAATTTCCACCAATATAAATTATGTTTTTATTTGAATTTAATAAATAATTTATTACTCATTTTCTATTTGAATTATGACAAATGTAATTCCCCTCCGTATCAGTCCTTTTGGGCATTTAGGTAAGCGGTTATGGTGTTATATCATTGTTGATTTGGTTATTTTATTATGGATGTATGATTGGATTTATGAAGGAAACTTAATATTTTTATAGGGCCTTGATTAATCAATTAGCTAAAAGAAAATTTGCTTGTAGGATAATCTTATAAATTTAGAATTTAAAATAATAATAATAATAATTAAAACAAATCAATTTCTTGAAATGGAAAGTAAATGTTTATAAGTAATGAAATTGAGTTTTTAGAAAATAAATAAATAAATACCTTTTAAATTGCATTTAATAATAATTGAGAATTTGGGTATTGTGAGACTTTAATTAATTAAATGGAAAGATAAGGTGATTTTAAATAAATCTTGATGAAAAGATTTTCGAACTAATGTTAAAGCATGAGAGAATAGAATAAGGAATAAATCATGCACATGCATGACTTCAATCAAATCATAGATCGGGAATCTTGCCGTTTTTTGTGGATTTTTAGTTTTGAAATAATTATCAAAATGAATCTTTCCCTTTTGTGAGAATGTTATTAGATTTAATTTCAAAAAAAAAAAAGAAGAAGAAGAAAAAGAGAAAAAGCCACTTCTCTGGGGGGATTTTACCGAACTATGGGTGTCGCGATGTTGCCTATTTTTCCATGAGTTCTTCTGGAGTGTAGGGGACATTATCGCTATTTTTATTAAGATGCCTCGGCATCGTCCGGAGAGGGGGAGGGTTGCTTGTGCTTGGAAAACCAATGAGACCATCTTAGGATTAGAATATTGCTACTTTGTCATCTCTCCAGTCAATGCATTCTGAAGGGGGATCTCTCCACAATCTAAACCAGAATGAAGGGAGAAATTCGAGGAGATGGATAAGTTCGTTAAACGAATTGTTGGATGAGCTCCTCTAGTCGACTTATCACATTCCAAATAAACTTGAAAGGTCAGTAGTACGAGACCTTGCATAGTTTGAAGCTGAATATATTAGAACTAATGTTTAATGAAAACACATATAGTGGTGGTCGTTGTACTTTCTATATTTTAAAAATAAAATAAAATAAAAATTGAAATTTTCAATATTGCTTGCAAATCGTTGCTCCTTACTATATCTCGTCGGTGCATGCTTTGTCTTCTATACTCTAGATCACTGTCTTGTATGTTGAGCACCCAATGCTTGCATAGTGCCATATTCCCATTAGTATATATTCCAAATTGAATCTCTTGAAGTAAATTGGGCGTCGTCTGTGAGGGTACCTTATTTATGCATCTGAAATATACTAGCAACAAGTCCAATGTTAGGGTGCACTCCTGAACACTATGCTTGTTTGAAAAACTTTGAGAGATTCTTCAAGTAAATTAACATGCATGATTTCTTGGCTTTATACCTTCTGTTTTCTTTTTCTTGGAGTTATTATAGTGCGGACCTAGGTTATCATATTGTTTCAATTAGCATCACTTATAATCTCCACTTTTATATCACTGTTCAAATCGACAAGAGACTCACCTCTCTTAGAGAAATCTATCTTTACTGCAAATCATCTATAGGATTTAATCATAATACCATTTGGTTGATTGTTTTGAATCTTTGGAGTCAAAGGAAATTATCTTAACCGGAATATGTAAGGAAATATAATGATTGGTATGTAGTTGGTCTTTATGGCACTGCCCTTAGTATTAAACAATATCCTGTGTATGAACTTGTTCCACTTCTTGTGGCTTGTAACACTCTCAATATTGTCTATGTGAAAAGAAACCTTGAGGCCATATTCAGATACCTGAATTTGTATGAGGAAATTGAGCAGTGTTGGCTCCTTCCTCTTAAGCATTTCAATACTCATATGTTTGGACTTAATATAAACTATCAAATAAAGTTGCCCTTGTTCTTTGGAAACTCCAGGGTCTCTTCTAGGGCTGCACACCTATCTCTTGCCAAGCGCCATTCATGCATAGTTGAACTCCTTGAACTAGATTGGGAAAGGCATTCGATGCCTCTAGTTTTAAATAATCTATCTAATTTCATTGGCAACCTGTCATAGCCATGCACTTGAACATAATAGGAAGTTTAAAGGTTTTAATAATCTATCTGATTTCATTGGCAGCCTGTCATAGCTACGCACTTGAACATTATAGGAAGTTTAAAGGCTTAAATAATCTCTCTGATTTCTTTGTCAACCTGTCTCAGCCATGAGCTTGAGCATAATAGGAAATTTTAAGGTCTAAGCAATCTCTCTGATTTCATTGTCAAAACGTCTCTGCCGTCTTCATTTACTAACCTAGTTTCTTCTTTATCTTGCATAGATCTCCTATTTTCACTGGTTGTCTTTCCTACCCTGTACTGTAAGTAGGATGTTTATTTAGCTTGAGTATATCTAAGAATGTGTATATGCTTTAAAATCTTAAGTTTTAATCTTGTATTAATAGCCATACGATACAATCTATATTTTCTCTTTTGATGTAATCAATATAGTATGACAGAATATGCACGTAAAAACCTTTTTTATTTTAAAAGCTATATTCTATTTAAAATATATATATGAGCAGGGATATGCATAAATATATAGTGGATTTTAGAAAGAATATATCTTCCTTGTGAGTTATTCGATAACATACTTTAGTATTTGGGAGATTTAATTAAAAGAATGACAAAGAAATGGGTTTGATATATAATAGAGTTATATATGAGCTAGCATACTCTTGAACTCTCTTGAAACAAAGAGTTAGATCATCAACATGAACTTGTGCTTAGAAGACAAAGTGTGTTCATTGATATAGTAATAGAATAATGGGTGAAATAAAAGATCTACTTACTTCTATAGATAATTAGAAGAAGAATTACATGAACAACTCAATTCTTGTTAGAAGGGTATTCATTTTCATTTAGAATATCCTTATAAATTCTTGATAGTGAGTAATGTATTCATTATAAGACCATAGAATGATAGACAAGATTAAATCGAAACCCTTTTTAAATGGTAATTTAGCATATTGTTATAAGTTAAATATAGCATAAAAACTAAGAGTAATTTATGCCATCTTAATTTAATATAGTGTATTTCTCTTCCATGCTTATACTAGATTATTATTATAATGGAACTACTATCTTCCTTGATATGTGCCTACAAGAAGAGTGTTGTAGAATTTGCTTGCATCAATGCTTGTATTAAATACTGCATGATTGATTTGATTGTGATTTTGTGGGTATTTAGTGATTAGGCATCTTGTGAGGAGAAAATTGAGGTCTCCCGTGGAATGCCTAGTTGGTGGCTTTTGGATATTAAGTGATTTTGTTGAATTAAAGGTTAATTTTCTTTTGTGATTCCCTTTTTGAGGTGACACCATTGTTGATATGTGGATTTGTATTTGTGTTTAGGGTTGATTGATTTGTGGATGGGTCTTGATGAATCTTCCTTTTTGTGGATTTTCTAAGTTAATCTCATATTTGAGGGAAATTTTATCCTTGTGTTGGACTTATTGGGGAAAAACTCTTGTTGCTTCATTTTACCCTCATTGTGGGTTGTCATTCTTTTGGCTTCTTGAGGCTTGAGATGATTGACAATTGATGTTCTCTCTTTATGTGCCCTTGATGTGGCAAGTGTTTTGGTATCATGATTTTGAAAGGGTTGTACAAGAATTGTTGAGACTCTGTTTATGTGTTTATAGCGAGATGGGTAATGCCTCACATGTTTCTCTGTGGTGATCTAATGTTCTTTTTATTTTGAACAACCCTTGGATTTTGGTTTATGTTTGGGTCTCTAGGGAGAGTGGCTCTTCGTGGGGGCTGACACCTCAAATAGGAGGAAGAGCACAGGATAACCCACATAAGAGTAGTATAACAAGTGATAACCTAAAAATAGAATTTAGGGGATGGGTAGTAAAACACACAAGATAATAAATATTGGATACCCCGTCTATGAATTAGAGCTATCATAGACTAATGATAGACTCAGAATTTCATGGTGGACAAAGTCGTAACCTCATCCCCATGAGAGGTTATTAACTCCACATGAGCTACCCTATGGTCCCATTGCCTCAAGTAGGAGGAAGGGCCAGGATATCCATACATGGGTGTCGACGCCTCAAGTTGGAGGAAGGGCCAGAATAACCCATGAGAGCTATGTGATGACACTCTCCACTAGACACCCATTTTCCTTGTTTCCTTATTGCCTCTAGAATTGTATTTTGTTTATTATTTCAGTTTTATTTGGAAATGTTTCATGATCATCCTTTTGTTACTTGTTTATTGGTTATTGCTTTGATTAATGTGATGAGATTTATGACTATAAGTTATTATGTTGACTCATGGAGGTTGTTGATTATGTCATTGCAATCCTTGAGTTTTATGATACTTTTGTATGATGTTGAGCTTGTGGTTCCCTATTTGGATGTTCTTGGTTGAGGTCTCTTTCTTGTCAGCTCCTTAGCATGGGAGGTGGGTCTTCGGACCCACGTGGTCGGGTGGAACATGCTAAGCACCCTATTGGGTCCCTAGTCGAGGATCGAGAGGTGCGGATTGGTGCTATTGCAGTGACTCCAGAGTTGTATCTGTCTTGGAGCCAGTTATGATACTGTGTATTCCTTTGTTCATTTGTATCATGTTATCTTGTTGTATGGCTTCCGCTCATGTTTGGAAACACTTTTGTATCATTTTACCTCTTGAACATTGTACTATAATGTAACGTTAAACCTTGTGTGGATAGTGGCCATGGCAGTTGTTATTCAATGTGTTGAGTTAATCATGTATATGTTGTATTTACGTACACAGATGGTTTCTTATTAATGATTTATCATGTATGCGTTACATTTGTTAATGTTTACTTTATTATGGATTATATCTTTGGCTTTTATTCTTTATTGTTTTTGTATGGAATTAAGTTCGTAATGTCTCCGCGTGTACCCCAAGGGACGTAAGTGTAAGTGAATTTGTTTAATTAAGTTTTATGACTTTTGATTTAATGTGCATCACATGTATGTTTAGAATACCTTAAAAAAATAAAATTGTTTTGATGTCCTTTGGGGTTCGCACGATGTTGCAATCCAACATGGTATCAGAGTGTAGGTTCATACACTGGGCACTATGTTTTCTCACTATGTAACCTTGCATTTAGACCCTTGAGTCTAGAGTTTCACTTTTCTATTGTCATTGTTGAAAACCTAAGTTTCTCCATTAGCCGGTGTCTGGTCGATGGTGCAAGAAATTGATGGGAAATGATAGGACCCTCGATGTAGTATGCAATGCACCAATATCCTTCCTATCAGGGATTCACTATAGACTCTTGTGTTGTTGTGTGATGAGGTTTGCAATGACATGAGTTATGTGTGGGAATGTGTTGATTGTGCATGATTTTTACAATTTTGTAGTCTTTGACTGACGAATTATGTTTTCTTGAATCTGTGAAGGTGTAGAATTTTGATCTGCTTGTTAAATTTTTTGTAAATTTTGGTGTTGAATAATTATTGGAGTGGAGTGCTTTGTGTGAAAATGATGATGTTTAATGAGAATATGTGCTTGTGTGGATAATTATGCTATGTTTTATGGAAATGTGGCATATCGAGGGTAAAGAATCCTCTTGAATGTTTAGTACTAATGTGTTATGTTTCCACCTTAGTTTATGATTTTCAGGTAGTTGACTTCAAATCTCAAGGATGAAGGTAATTAATTGGCTATGTTTAACATGTGGACTTAATACGGTGTTTGCACTTGATTAGTAATTGTATTGATGATCATTTATGATGTTGCATTGATGATAGTGTGTTAGAAGGATGATGTATCGCTCATTTGTGAGAGGCATAAAACATTGCAATTCCCTCTACACTAGGTTGATTTGATATATATATGTTGTGCACAATTTTTTTTTGTATGCAGGATTGCAAGAACTAAGCCTCGATTCCACCTACATTGTCAGGATAGGGCGAGCATCTTACACACCCAATGGGTCTGACATGGAAAAATAGGAGCTAACAAGAAAGTTTCCCCAACCTAGTTCATCATCCATCCTTGTGTTTGATAGATTGGTCTGGTTGCAACCTCGTCCCCACTTTCGTTTTGGGTATCATTGCCATTCTTTTGGTTTGTTTAATCTTCATTGCTTACTTGATGGCGTTTAATTGGTGATTTTGTTATTGTGTGGTTGTGCTTATAATTTTTGATATTGTTGTGTTACCGCATTTAGGCTTGAGCTCAACTTCAAGGAGTAAGTCGATGCCTAAGGGGGGGAGGATGTAATGCCCCTCCGTATAAGCCCTTTTGGGCATTTAGGTAAGCGGTTATGGTGTTATATCATTGTTGATTTCGTTATTTTATTATGGATGTATGATTGGATTTATGAAGGAAACTTAATATTTTTATAGGGCCTTGATTAATCAATTAGTTAAATTAAAATTTGCTTGCATGATAATCTTATAAATTTAGAATTTAAAATAATAATAATAATAATAAAAACAAATCAATTTCTTGAATTGGAAAGTAAATGTTTATAAGTAATGAAATTGAGTTGTTAGAAAATAAATAAATAAATACCTTTTAAATTGCATTTAATAATAATTGAGAATTTGGGTATTGTGAGACTTTAATTAATTAAATGGAAAGATAAGGTGATTTTAAATAAATCTTGATGAAAAGATTTCCAAACTAATGTTAAAGCATGAGAGAATAGAAAAAGGAATAAATCATGCACATGCATGACTTCAATCAAATCGTAGATCGGGAATCTTGCCGTTTTTTGTGGATTATTAGTTTTGAAATAATTATCAAAATGAATCTTTCCCTTTTGTGAGAGTGTTATTAGATTTAATTTAAAAAAAAAAAAAAAAAGAAAGAAAGAAGAGAAAAAGCCACTTCTTGGGGGGGATTTTACCGAAGTATGGGTGTCACGATGTTGCCTATTTTTCCATGAGTTCTTCTAGAGTGTAGGGGACATTATCGCTATTTTTATGAAGATGCCTCTGCATCGTCCGAAGAGGGGGAGGCTTGCTTGTGCCTGGCGAACCAATCAGACCATCTTAGGATTAGAATATTGTTGCTTTTTCGTCTCTCCTATCAATGCATTCTGAAGGGGAATCTCTCCATAGTCTAAACAAGAATGAAGGGAGAAACTCGAGGAGACGGATAAGTTCGTAAAACGAATTGTTGGATGAGCTCCTATGGTCGACTTATCACATTCCAAATAAACTTGAAAGGTCAGTAGTATGGGACCTTGCATAGTTTGAAGCTAAATATATTAGAACTAATGTTTAATGAAAACACATATAGTGGTGGTCGTTGTACTTTCTATATTTTAAAAATAAAATAAAATAAAAATTGAAATTTGCAATATTGCTTGCAAATCATTGCTCCTTACTATATCTCATCGGTGCATGCTTTGTCTCCTCTACTCTAGATCATTGTTTTGTATGTTGAGCACCTGATGCTTGCATAGCGCCATATTACCATTAGTATATACTCCAAATTGAATCTCTTGAAGTAAATTGGGTGTCCTTTGTGAGGGTACCTTATTTATGCATCTGAAATATAGTAGCAACGAGTCCAATGTTAGGGTGCATGCTTGAACACTATGCTTGTTTGAACAACTTTGAGAGCTTCTTCAAGTAAATTAACATGCATGATTTCTCAGCTTTATACCTGTCGTTTGCTTTTTCTTGGAGTTATTATAGTGCAGACCTAGGTTATCATATTGTTTCAATTAGCATCACTTATAATCTCCACTTTTACTATTGATGTTCAAATGGATGAGAGACTCACCTCTCTCAGAGAAATCTCTCTTTAGTGCAAATCATCTGTAGGATTTAATCATAATACCATTTGGGTGATTGTTGTGAATCTTTGGATTCAAACAAAATTATCTTAACCGGAATACGTAAGGAAATTTGATGATTAGTATGAAGTTGGTGTTTATGGTGCTGCCCTTAGTATCAAACAATATCCTATGTATGAACTTTTTCCCCTTCTCCTGGCTTGTAATACTCTCAATGGTGTCTATGTGAAAAGAAATCTTGAGGGCATATTCAGATACCTGAATTTGTATGAGGAAATTGAGCAGCGTTGGCTCCTTCCTCTTAAGCATTTCAATACTCATATGTCTAGACTTAATATAAACTATCAAATAAAGTCACCCCTATTCTTTAGAAACTACAGGGTCTCTTCTAGGGCCACACACATATCTCTTGCCAAGCGCTATCCATGCATAGTTGAACTCCTCGAGTTAGATTCGGCAAGGCATTCGATGCCTCTAGTTTTAAATAATCTATCTGATTTCATTGATAGCCTGTCACAACCACGCACTTGAACATAATAGGAAGTTTAAAGGTTTTAATAATCTATCTGATTTCATTGGAAGCCTATCACAACCACGCACTTGAACATTATAGGAATTTTAAAGGTTTAAATAATCTCTTTGATTTCTTTGTCAACCTATCTCAGCCGTGAGCTTGAGCATAATAGGAAGTTTTAAGGTTTAAGTAATCTCTCTGATTTCATTGTCAACCCATCTCTGCCATCTTCATTTACCAACCCAATTTCTTGTTTATCTTGCATAGATCTCTTGTTTTCATTGGTTTTCTTTCCTTCCCTGTGTTGTAAGCATGATGTTTATTTAGCTTGAGTATATCTAATAATGTCTATGTGCTTTAAAATCTTAAGTATTAATCTTGTATTAATAGCCATACGATACAATCCATATTTTCTCTTTTGATGTAATCAATATAGTATGACAGAATATGCACGAAAAACTTTTTTTATTTGAAAAGCTATATACTATTTAATATATATAAATGAGCAAGGACATGCATAAATATATAGTGGATTTTAGAAAGAATATATCTGCCTTGTGAGTTATTTAATAACGTCCTTTACTATTTTGGATATTTAATTAAAAGAATGACAAAGAAATGGAATTGATATATAATAGAGTTATATATGAACTAGCATACTCTTGAACTCTCTTGAAACAAAGAGTTAGATCGTCAACATGAACTTGTGCTTATATGAGAAAGTGTGTCCATTGATATAGTAATAGAATAATGGGTGAAATAAATGATCTCCTTACTTCTATAGATAATTAGAAGAGGAATTACATGAACAACTCAATTCTTGTTAGAAGGGTATTCGTTTTCATTTAGAATATCCTTATAAATTCTTGATAGTGAGTAATGTATTCATTATAAGACCACAGAATGATGGACAAGATTAAATCAAAACCCTTTTTAAATTGTAATTTAACATATTGTTATAAGTTAAATATAGCATAAAGACTAAGAGTAGTTTATGCCATCTTAATTTAATATAGTGTATTTCTCTTCCATGCTTATACTAGATTATTATTATAATGGAACTACTATCTTCCTTGATATGTGCCTACAAGAAGATTGTTGTAGAATTTGCTTGCATCAATGCTTGTATGAAATACTACATGATTGATTTGATTGTGAGTTTGTGGGTATTTAGTGATTAGGAATCTCGTGAGGAGAAAATTGAGGTCTCCTGTGGAATGCCTAGTTGGTGGCTTTTGGATATTAAGTGATTTTGTTGAATTAAAGGTTGAGTTTCTTTTGTGATTCACTTTTTGAGGTGACACGATTGTTGATATGTGGATTGTATTTGTGTTTACGGTTGATTGATTTGTGGATGGGTCTTGATGAATCTTCCCTTTTGTGGCTTTTCTGAGTTAATCTCATATTTGAGGGAAATTTTATCCTTGTGTTGGACTTATTGGGGAAAAAATATTGTTGCTTCATTTTACCCTCATTATGGGTTGTTGTTCTTTTAGCTTCTTGAGGCTTGAGATGATTGATAGTTGATGTTCTCTCTTTATGTTCCCTTGATGTGGCAAGTGTTTTGGTATCATGTTTTTGAAAGGGTTGTACAAGAATTGTTGAGACTGTGTTTATGTGTTTATAGAGAGATGGGTAATGCTTCACATGTTTCTTTGTGGTGATCTAATGTTCTTTTTATGTTGTACAACCCTTGTATTTTGGTTTATGTTTGGGTCTCTAGGGAGAGTGGCTCTTCATGGGGGTCGGCACCTCAAATAGGAGGAAGAGCACAGGATAACCCACGTAAGAGTAGTATAACAAGTGATAACCTAAAAATAGAATTTAGGGGGATGGGTAGTAAAATACACAAGATAATAAATATTGGATACCTCGTCTATGGATTAGGGCTATCATAGACAAATGATAGACTGAGAAGGACGTGGTTAGCAAAGTTGTAACCTATTCCCCATGAGAGGTTATCGACTCCGTGAGGTACCCTATTGTATCGGCGCCTCAAGTAGGATGAAGGGCCAGGATATCCATAGATGGGCGTCGGTGCCTCAAGTTGGAGGAAGGGCTAGGATAATCCATGAGAGCTATGCGATGACACTCTCCACTAGACACCTATTTTCCTTGTTTCCTTATTGCCTCTGGAATTGTATTTTGTTTATTATTTCAGTTTGATTTGGAAATGTTTCATGATCATCCTTTGGTTACTTATTTACTGATTAATGCTTTGATTAGTGTGATGAGATTTATGACTATAAGTTATTATGTTGACTCATGGAGGTTGTTGATTATGTCATTGCAATCCTTGAGTTTTATAATACTTTTGTATGATGTTGAGTCTTGTGGTTCCCTATTTGGATGTTCTTGGTTGAGGTCTCTTTCTTGTCAGCTCCTTAGCACTGGGGGTGGGTCTTCAGACCCATGTGGTCGGGTGGAATGTGCTAAGCACCCCATTGGGTCCCTAGTCGAGGATCGAGAGGTGTAGATTGGTGCTGTTGCAGCGACTCCAGAGTTGTATCCATCTTGGAGCCAGTTATGATATTGTGTATTCCTATATTCATTTGTATCATGTTATCTTGTTGTATGGTTTCCGCTCATGTTTGGAAACACTTTTGCATCATTGTACCTCTTGAACATTGTACTATAATGTAATGTTAAACCTTGTGTGGATATTGGCCATGGAAGTTGTTATTCAATGTGTTGAGTTAATCATGTATATGTTGTATTTACGTACACAAATGGTTTCTTATCAATGATTTATCATGTATGTCTTACATTTGTTAATGTTTACTTTGTTATAGATTATATCTTTGGCTTTTATTCTTTATTGTTGTTGTATGGAATTAAGTTCGTAATGTCTCCTCGTGTACCCCAAGGGAAGTAAGTGTAAGTGAATTTGTTTAAGTTTGATGACTTTTGATTTAATGTGTTTCACATGTATGTTTAGAATACCTTAAAAAAAAAAAATTGTGTTGATTTCCTTTGGGGTTCGCACGATGGGGCATTACAATTAAAGTCCTAATTGATAGGTTGATTGAAAAACATCTATAGCTTTCAAATAGTATCACTTTTTTTGAATTTGAAACATGCATCACATTCTATGCTTCGCATACTATACGATTAAAAAAAAATGAATTTCATGAAGTTTTGACCAAGTTAAGTTGGTCAAACATACAAGTTTTTATATTTTTTAAAATTTGTAATAAAAAAATCATAATTAATTATTTTCTTGGAAAGAAATTTCAAAAAAATATGCATCACATCAAGACATGAGTCATATACTTATACCTAAAATCTTATAAAAAAGTATTATCATTTTATTGTGGTTAGGGTGGTCAGGTAGACACCTACTTATTGTTTCCCTAAAATTTAAGTACTATTGCATTGAATTTTCAAATTATGACCAAATAGATTTAAAAAAAAAAAAAAACCTAGTAGTTTAGAAACTATATTCAATTTGATACATATTTTATTCTTTCATATTTTTGAAATAATATAGATAACTTATTCAAATTTTTATATCAGGTTGCCTAACTTTGATTTTTCTAAATTTTTCACCACTTAAGGGCCTATTTTTTCCATGGTGATCTTGCACATACCCAATTAATTAATCATTAATTGATTATTAGGTCCATTTTACTTTAATTACTTAAGATAAGCTAAAGAATTGGTTTTTATTATTATACTGATCTATATTTAGATAATGTTATCTCATTGCATAAGATGAACACACTTGTCTCAATATAATCAAATAATCATTTATGGTTTTCCTTTCTTACTTTTATAAGAATTCACCTTTCATTATAATCATTAATTTAGGTAATTTCATCAATATAATTTCTTGATTGTTGAGAAGGATTGAATATTGATTTGATCTCTCTTTTAAATACAATAATTTCTTGTAGGTGACTTCTAGGAGCTATGGGATTCGATCATCAAATCAAAAAATAAAGTGCTCATCCTATTTGACTATCCTTGGTGAAACACTATATAGAAAGAGCTTCAATGGTAATTTGCTGAGATGCAATAATTTGTAAGTGATTTACTTACAATAAAAGAGGTCCATAATGGTATATAAGGTGCACATATTAGTTGTACTTTCCTTTCTAAGAAACTATTGAGAATAGGCTATTATATGCCCATCATGTAGCTAGATGCATATTAATTTTTAAAGAAATATCTAGGAAACTAGCAACATGGAGATCTGATCCATGCACCATCAAATGCATTGCAATCATTACTATTACTTGGCCCTTACAAGAATGAGGACTTGATATATCATTAGTATGATTCAACCATCTTCATCCAATAGACTTAAATTCATAATCATAACCACGAAATACTTCATCAAATGGCTTGAAGCTATTCCCATCACTTGTACCACTATATAACAATTTTCCAAGTTCTTTTTTATTATATCATTTGTTGTGATGGTATCTCTCCTTCAATCATCACTAATAATGGTAAATAATTCAAAAATAATGATGTATACACTCTTTTTGAGCACTTCCATTTCCAAAATTGTTGTTCTAATATATATTATTAATAATGTAATGGTCAAGAAAAGGTAACTAATAAAACCATCTTTTAAATGCTCAAAACAATAGTCAATATTATTGTCCAATATTGTCATCATCGGCTTAATCCCACACTTTGGGCATATTGCACTAGTAGTTGTACACCAACTAGTGCAACTTCATATTCCCTATCTCTGGCTCTAATGTAATACCCCTCATGTTACTGCTTGATTCTAGACACTCTCTTTCATTTTTTGTTTGGCACATTGTGGTTTTGATGATACTGTTGATATTATGTTGTGGTAGCTTAGATTGGTACTGATTATATACTCTTATGATGCCATGGATATTATGATGATATTTTATTACGATTGTTTTGATGAAATTATTTGGAATGTAGTAGTCTAAAGGATAGTAATTGATGATATTGATGCAAATTAATGTAAATTTATAATTCTTTAGATGATGATATGTTTTGGTGAGGGGACAGGTAGCATCACTCGTTCGCGAGTGCCCTGCTACACTGCAAATCCTTCTCACGATACTTTGTAATCTA
Organism: Sequoia sempervirens; assembly: GCA_007258455.2. NCBI lineage: Eukaryota > Viridiplantae > Streptophyta > Pinopsida > Cupressales > Cupressaceae > Sequoia > Sequoia sempervirens. The sequence goes on along the minus strand of VDFB02009028.1, from coordinate 86,215 downwards.
TTATATGTATATATGCTATATATCACCTTGTTGGATGCAGGCTTTGCAGGAATAAGACTCGATTCCACCTATTTTGATAGGTCTGGGCGAGCAATGTACCAACCCAATGGCAGGAAGTTAAACAAAGGTGACATGGAAGTAACTCCATTCCAAGGTGTCAACAGTCTTGTACCTTCTTGGTTTGTGCGTCTAAGTCACTGTCATTGTGTTGTTATTGTGCTTTCATGACTTATTTAATGTGGTGTATGATTTTATATTGTGATTTAAATAATTAAACAATTAATAAAATAAAGTATAGAGTAATTAATAAATTAATAAATAAATAAATAAATAAATGTTGTAGTAGTTTGCGAAAATATTAAATGTGTTTTGAAGAAAATTTTGCAAATGGTTGTTTTTAATTATTTTAATGTGCATGTATTTATTTAATTTGGTTGTGGAAATGATAAATAAATAAATAAATAAAAAGCTCAATCTTTTGTGGATTCGAATGTATTTGAATTTTATTTTTGTGACTTTTGGTATTCACTGGAAGAGGAAAAGGAAGAGACTTCTTGTGTGAGATTTTATTTAGAGAATTTTTGGGTTGGTAGGGGGTTGCATTCTCTTTCCAATAGATTTTGGAGAAATTTGGTAGTCATTTTTCTATTATTGTATTGCATTCTTTCATTATTCTGAGAATTCATTGAGGAATAAGATTTGAGTTGAGGGAGGATCTCGAAGCTACTGCTGGAAACATTTGTTGGCGGAGGATTGGATTGGAAAAAATGGATAGAGCTTCTACAAATCTTCTTCAAACACAGGACACCAGGTTCTTTTCTTATTTATTTGCTGTAGCATCAAATAAAATAGTAATTGATAGGAATTGTTCGAGCTGCTGGTTTTTTAGAAATGTTCTGGACTATTATTTAATTGAAGGAAATTTTACCAGGGTTCGGGGTTGTTTATTAAATGAAATCATTTGCTGAGTTTTGGATTGATTTGAAACCTTGGTTGGGATTCTAGAAATAACCAGTAATACTATGACTTGTTTTGGAAAATATAATAAATCAAATTAGGAATAATCTCTTTACTGTGAAAAATGGGTTGTGCATATTCTGGTTTATACATGTATTTCACAATTATATTTTTATATAGAAACATACACAATAAATTGTAGAGTGTATATTCTTCTCTATTTTCAAAGTATTCAAAATACTATATATATATATATACATATATATATATACAAATATATGTATATTATATTAGATATATATATATATACCCATATAGATATATATATTTATAAGTGTTGAATATAAATATAATTTTTGAAATTCGTAGTTCGCAAAAAGTTTCCGTCGGTTTATTATATTTTGTTGATGTTATTAAACCACAGACTGAGTGGTTGTCCGGCCTCGGCCGTACCCACCACCCAGCCGGCCGTGGTTGGTGCGGCAGCCTACGGGCTACCATGGCAGTCCTTCGGACTGCTGTGATAGTCCGTAGACTGTCCACGGCAGTCCATCGGACTACTGTGACAGTCCGTAGACTGTCTCGGCCGGGCTTTCCCTTCCGTGCTTTTTGTATGGGATTTACTCCCATTTGAAATTATGTATTTTATTATTAGTAAAACGAAATTTCCTTATAGCTTTTTATGCGCATGTAAACTTTTATAAATATATATATATATATATTTATAATTATATATATATTTATAATTATATATATATATATATATTCATTAATTCATTTCATTGATTTAACTGTTAAGGTAATTATTTAATTTTGTCAATAAACATTCTATTTCTTTTTTTGGTTAAAATAAAATAGAATCTGGTTATAGTGGAAATAATAAAATAGAAAGAAATCTATCTTTTTTGTTATGGATTTATTAAATTACAAACTTTGAGAGGATAATTTAGTAGGAAAATCAATTTATGGTTATATGATAGCACTGATTATTTAATTCTTGTTTAGTGTGAATATTTTGGGAATGGAATTTATTATGAAATTTAAATAAGTTGTCTTTTTATTTTAATCTTTATGAAGTTGAGTTTTGTAGGTTTGTTGGGTTTGGGACATTGTGAGTTCATTGATGTGGGAACCTTTTTGTGTTAACACTGTAGTCTTCCAGAGGATTGTGAATTTGTTGAATTTATATCTCTTCATCTTGAGTTCTGTTAAGTTGAGTATTATGAATGGGGTGTACCGAGTTATGAGACTTTGTTATGGTATTTTATTTGTGAGATGAGTTATGCCTCATGTAATATTTTTGTTGTTGTTTTTTGATGTTTATGATTGGAATGGTACAACCCCTGTTTCTTTTTGGTTTTGGTTGGGTCTCTAGGGAGAGTGGCTCCTCGTGGGGGCCGGTACCCCGTTTAAGGGGAAGGGCTCAGGATAACCCATGAGTGAGTTAGTAAACAAGTGAAAACCTTATAATTAACTTAGGAGGGTTGGGTAGTAATATCATTACAAGATTTTAAAATGGATGCCTCGTCTTCATTAGTGCTTCCGTAGGCTAATGGAAGGCTAAGAAGGCCATGGTTGGCAAGGTCGTGACCTTGTCTTCATGAGAGATCTACAGCTCCGCATGAGTCACCCTATGGACCGGCGCCTCCAGTTGGGAGGAAGGGCACAGGATAGCCATAGATGGGACTGGCCCCTCCAGTTGGGAGGAAGAGCACAGGATAGCCCATGTAGGACTATGCGATGACACTCTCCCCTAGTTTCCCATGTGTTTTATTTTATTGTGTTCCTCTAGAAGGGGGCTATGGGAGCTGGATTGGATTGTGATTAAATGAATTTAAATTGATTTATGATTCAATGTCTTAATTCATCTTTGGTGTACTTTGTGGTTTTGTATGATCTCATTGTTATTCAAGATCTCGTACTCTTATGGTATTATTGTATGATTTTATTATTTGTTTCATTGTAATCTGGAGTATTGTGTTATGGTTGTATGTTGGTACTTTTTGTATATTTTTGTCATTCTTAGTCGGAGTTACTTCTCTGTCACCTCTTAGCACAGGGGTGGTCGGGTGGAACGTGCTACGCACACCGTTGGGTTCCCCATCAGTGTTCGTTGGTACAACCTCATCCTTTTGAAGAATTGTACCAGTTGATCTTCATGTATTTTGATAATCTTGTATATTGTATTCATCCCACATGATTGGGAATCATGATGTAAATTATGTATGGATATGTTGTGTATTTAAAAGAAGTTGTAATATAAATTTCAATCTTGTACCCTTATTTGGTTATGTTATTCCTCATGGTTTTACCTTATGATGGAATATATATATATATATATCTAATGTTGTCATTATTAGCTCCTTTTGATATTTCATGAGTGGATGTTTTGTAATATTTATTTTTGATGTGACCTCGTGTGCCCCAAAGAACATAGTTGTTTATGTTATTTGTATTAGAATGAAATGAAGTATATGAGTATGTATATGATCATTTATTATTTGGTATGTTGATTGTTTATTTTGCTATTAAAAAAAAAAAAAATTCGTTCTTTATTTGATTGTTCTTTGGGGCTTGCACGGCGGGCGTTACAACTTGGTATCAGAGCCAAGGTTGCAAACGCTGGGGTCTCTGGGAAGTTTTGTCCATTAGACAACCTTTGCATTTTTCTCTTGAGCTCTTATGTACCTTTGTCTTGTTGTGCAGAAGAATTCCTAGAGGGAGAGGTAGAGGTAGGGGTAGAGGTCGAGGAAGAGGCCGAGGTGGTGGCTGTGGGGTCAACCAACCGAGTCCTTCACCGCCAAGTTCTCATGGTTCTGAGTTTGTGGAGCAACAGAATTCTCAGAACAACTTGTCTGGTAGTGGAAAAAATCTGAAACAGCTGGGGTTGGATGGTCAGTTGCAGCATCTTTTGGGTGAGCTTCTTGATAGACTGGGCCCTAGATTTAATGGGGATCAGCCGGTTGAGAGAGAAAGAGAAAGGTCTCCAAGGAATAGGGGAGCTTTAGTTGATCAGGATGCTTTATTAGTAGGCCATATGAGGGATTTAATGAGAGCTCATCCACCTACCTTTGATGGCTCTGGAGGAGGATTAGAAGCTGAAACATGGTTAATTGATTTGGGCCGATGCTTCGCAATGCACCCCTATGGTAGTAATACCAAGGCTCGATGTGTTGTTATGCATTTGCGGGGTTTCACGTCCACTTGGTGGCAGCTTGAGGAGCAGAAGTTGCACATGGATATCAGTATGGTCACTTGGGAGTTTTTCTTGGAAAGGTTCAGGGCTCGCTTCCTCTCAGATCATTGGAGGCAGCGCAGGGCAGATGAATTCCATGACCTTAAGCAAATGGAAATGTCAGTAGAATAGTATGAGCGACACTTCTATGAACTAAAATAGTATGCAGAGATTAGCCATGATGAAGAGATGTTGGTTCAACACTTTGTTCGAGGTTTGAACGCACGCATCAATGGTGGTGTACGAGTCTTCAAACCTAAGACCATGGAAGTTGCTGTCGAGAAGGCTCGCTTGGTAGATGAAAACTTAGCTATGGCCTTGGGTGGTCATGTAGGAGTACAGATTGGTAGTGTGCCCACTCCTAGAGCTGGTTCTCAAGGGCATCAGACACAGTCAGTAGGACCTTCTAAGAGTCATTTTGGACCTTCAAGAGGGGGTCAGCAGTGGAAATCTCAGCTGAAGCATAAGAATTCTACTTCTCAACAGGGTGGTTAGTTTCAATTTCATAAGGATCAGAACCGGAATCATGCACGTCAGGAGTAGCCTGCTTTGAGTTTTCAGTCTCCACCTAGTCATGGGAGCTTCCAGCAATCGAATGCTCCATCTGGGGGAAGAGGTTTTGGTCGAGGTTCTGGATGTTTCTTGTGTGGGAAGCAGTGGCATATTGCTAGGATGTGTCCTCAAAAGAGCGCTTCAGAGTTTAGTCAGAAACCAGCTATGTCCGAGCCGACAGTGGGAGACGCAAGGAGATCTCACTGAGTCTTCGCATCAGTGGAGAATTGGCAGGCAAATGATCAGAGTATCATCATTGAGACCACAGGTTTATTACATAAGTCTAACATTTTAGTACTTTTTGATTCTAGTGCATATGATTCTTTTATCTCTCCTTTAGTTGTTGAGCGATGTAAACTGGGGGCAATAAAGCAAAGCAAAAAGTGGTAGGTTGAATTATCTTTAGGATCCAAGGTTGTGGTCGAGAAGTTGGTACAAGGTTGTAGGTTAGAGTTAGGGGCAATGTCAACTAAGGTGAACCTCAGAATTCTTCCACTTGGTTCTTATGATGTGGTCTTGGGCATGGATTGGTTAAGCTCTCATCGTGCCTTGATAGATTGTCACCATAAAGCAGTGTGGTGTGTGGATGATTTTGGTAAAGAGGTGGAAATTGTGGGTGTTCAGAGGCCTGTTTCCTTTAGAATGATCTCAGCTATGTAGTTAAAAAGGTGTTTTCGTCAGGGTTGTCAACTCTTTGTAGTATCAGTTAGTGACCTTGAGTCTGAGGGTAGCCGTGAAGTGTCATTGAATGATTACCCTCTCCTTGCAGAATTTTTTGATGTTTTTCCTAGTGAGATCCCTAGTATGCCTCCTAGGCGAGAGGTGGATTTCAAGATAGATCTGGTGCCTGGAGCTGAGCCTATCTCTTGGGCTCCATACAGGATGACCACGCAGGAACTCCAAGAACTTTGTCTACAGTTAGAAGAATTGTTAGCTAAGGGATTTATCCACCCTAGTGTCTCTCCGCGGGGAGCACTAGTGATCTTTGTCAAAAAGAAGGATGGTTCTCTCTGTCTTTGTATCGATTACCGGCAATTGAACAAGGTAACAATAAAGAATCATTATCCCCTTCCCAGGATTGATGATCTCTTTGATCAGATAAAAGGGGCAAAGGTATTTTCCAAAATTGACCTCAAATCAGGGTATCATCAGTTGCAGATAGTAGAGGCCGACATTCATAAAACTGCATTTCGTACTCGATACGGACACTACGAGTTCATAGTGATGTCGTTCGGGTTAACGAATGCACCTTCAGTCTTTATGAGTCTAATGAATGGGGTGTTTTGAAATTACTTAGATAGGTTCATCCTCATGTTTCTTGATGATATTTTGATCTATTCTAAGTCTATGGAGGAACATGAGGTGCACCTAAGGCAGGTTTTGCAGTGCTTAAGAGATAACCAGTTGTATGCCAATTTGGAAAAGTGTGACTTTTATAAGACTGAAGTTCAGTATTTGGGTCATGTGATTTCTGGTGAGGGGATTTTTGTTGATCCTGCTAAAATCCAGGCTATCATGGATTGGCCCATGCCCACTAATGTTTCAGAAGTTTGTAGTTTCATGGGATTAGCTTGGTATTATCGACGGTTCGTGCAGGGATTTTCGAGGATTGCACATCCTATCACATCACTTCAGAGGAAAGGAAAGAAATTTCTTTGGACTGAGCAGTGTCAGTTAGCTTTCCAAACTCTTAAGGAAAAACTGACTAGTGCACCAATTTTGGCAGTGCCGGATCCTTCAGGTGATTTCATGGTTTGTACAGATGCCTCTTTGGAAGGTCTTGGATCTGTATTGATGCAGGATGGGAGAGTGATTGCCTATGAATCTCAGAAACTGAAAGATCATGAACTCAATTATCTCACACATGATCTTGAGCTGGCCGCAGTTGTTCATGCTCTTGTGAGATGGAGGCACTTCTTGCTAGGGCACCGGTTTGAGTTGCATACAGATCATCGGAGTTTGCAATACATCTTTACGCAGCCGAATTTGAATGCAAGGAAGAGAAGGTGGATGGAATTTTTGTGTGAGTATGATTTTGAGGTTAAGTATATTCAGGGTAAGGAAAATGTGGTGGCAGACGCTCTAAGTCATCGTAGGCATGAGATTTCTGCAATGTCCCTTGAGGTGGATTTGAAGAGTCAGATTCTTGCAGCCCTTCCTTCAGATAGTTGGTATTTAGAGGTGAAAGTTGAGTTGGAGTCAGGAAGAACTTTGGAGGGGAAATTTGTTGGTTATTCGTTGGATTCGGATGGTGCCTTGCATTTCTCTGGATGGTTGTATGTACCTTCTTCAGAGGGTCTTCGTACCCTGATTTTGACAGAAGGTCATAGGGCACCTTATGCAGCACATCCTGGAGTTAAGAAAATGTATGCGAATCTACAGTCACTCTATTTTTGGTCAGGAATGAAGCAGGATATCGCTGACTTTATGGCTCGATGTCATGAATGTCAGAGAGTGAAGGCTGAACATCATCATCCAGCAAGGTTGCTATAGCCTCACCTTGTTCCGAAGTGGAAATGGGATGTTATTTCCATGGATTTCATTATTGGGTTGCCTATGTCATCTAGATGACATGATGCTATTATGGTCATAGTTGACAGATTGACTAAGGTAGCCCATTTTTCTCCTGTTCGATCTTCGTATACGGCATCTTATGTTGCTAAGGTGTTCATGAATGATATAGTTAGATTGCATGGGATAGCACAGAGGATCATTTCTGACAGAGATCCAGTATTCACATCTGCGTTGTGGACATCTTTGCAGCAGTCTTTGGGAACTAAGTTGAATTTTAGTTCTGCCTACCATCCTGAGACTGATGGTCAAACTGAGAGAGTTAACCAGGTGCTAGAGGATATGCTTCGTATGTATGTCATGGATCAATAATCACGTTGGGAGGACTATCTGTACTTGGTTGAGTTTGCATATAACAATGGGTACCATAGTTCTATTGGTACGGCTCCTTTTCAGGCTTTGTACGGTTGTCCTTGTCGTACTCCTTTGAGTTGGGATCGGCTGGAGGACATGGTGCTTCTTGGGCCTGAAATGCTTAGAGATTTGGAGCAGCAGGTGTCTTGCATTCGGGAGCATCTTGTAGCTGCTTAGGATAGATAGAAGAAGTATGTTGATGCTCATAGAGTTGATCGGTAGTTTGCAGTTGGTGATCTGGTGTTCCTTCGAGTGCACCCGCGGAAGAGCCCTCTTTGTTATGGAAAGGGTTCAAAGCTTGTGCCTCACTTTGTTGGACCCTTTGAGGTGTTAGAGCGGATTGGACCTATTGATTATCATTTAGCTTTGCCACCTAGTTTTTCGTGGATTCACGACGTATTTCATGTTTATGTTCTTAGACCATATTTTCCTAATGTTACTCATGTTCTGGATTGGAATGCTCTTCAGGTCGAGGATGGGAAGCTGGCACTCGATCCTGTTTCTGTGCTTCAGCGTCGGCGACTTACCCTCAGAGGCAGAGAGATTGATTAGGTGCGGGCTCACTGGGACCCTAATGGTGAGGCTTCAGCAACATGGGAGGATGCCTCTCGTATTACGGATTTTATCCTTATATTTTCACTGGCTTCTAGGAGTAAGCCGAATTTTAGGGGGGGAGGATGTAATACCCCTCATGTTACTACTTGATTCTTGACACTCTCTGTTGTTTTTAATTTGGCACATTGTGGTTTTGATGATACTGTTGATATTGTGTCGTGGTAGCTTAGATTGGTACTGATTATATACTCTTATAATGCCATGGATATTATGATAATATTTTATTATGATTGTTTTGATGAAATTATTTGGAATGCAGTAGTCTAGAGGATAGTAATTGATGATATTGATGCAAATTAATGTAAATTTATAATGCTTTAGATGATGATATGTTTTGGTGAGGGGACAGGTAGCATCACTTGTTCACGAGCGCCCTGCTACACTGCAAATCCTTCTCATGATGCTTTGTAATTGATTATATGTATATATGTTGTATATCACCTTGTTGGATGCAGGCTTTGCAGGAATAAGACTCGATTCCACCTATTTCGATAGGTCTGGGTGAGCAATGTACCAACCCAACGGCAGGAAGTTGAACAAAGGTGACATGGAAGTAACTCCGTTCCAAGATGTCAACAGTCTTGTACCTTCTTGGTTTGTGCGTCTTAGTCACTGTCATTGTGTTGTTATTGTGCTCTCATGACTTATTTAATGTGGTGTATGATTTTATATTGTGATTTAAATAATTAAACAATTAATAAAATAAAGTATAGAGTAATTAATAAATAAATAAATAAATAAATGTCGTAGTAGTTTGCGAAAATATTAAATGTGTTTTGAAGAAAATTTTGCAAATGGTTGTTTTTAATTATTTTAATGTGCATGTATTTATTTAATTTGGTTGTGGAAATGATAAATAAATAAATAAATAAAAAGCTCAATCTTTTGTGGATTCGAATGTATTTGAATTTTATTTTTGTGACTTTTGGTATTCATTGGAAGAGGAAAAGGAAGACACTTCTTGTGTGAGATTGTATTTAGAGGATTTTTGGGTTGGTAGGGGGTTGCATTCTCTTTCCAACAGATTTTGGAGAAATTTGGTAGTCATTTTTCTGTTATTGTATTGCATTCTTTCATTATTCTGAGAATTCATTGAGGAATAAGATTTGAGTTGAGGGAGGATCTTGGAGCTACTGTTGGAAACATTCATTGGCGGAGGATTGGATTGGCAAAAAGGGATAGAGCTTCTACAGATCTTCTTCAAACACAAGATGCCAGGTTCTTTTCTTATTTATTTGCTGTAGCATCAAATAAAAGAGTAATTGATAGGAATTGTTCTTTGCTGGTTTTTTAGAAATGTTCTGGACTGTTATCTAATTGAAGGAAATTTTACCAGGGTTCGGGGTTGTAGTTTATTAAATGAAATCATTTGCTGAGTTTTGGATTGATTTGAAACCTTGGTTGGGATTCTAGAAATAACCATTAATACTATGACTTGTTTTGGAAAATATAATAAATCAAATTAGGAATAATCTCTTTACTGTGAAAACTGGGTTGTGCATATTCTGGTTTATACATGTATTTCACAATTATATTTTTATATAGAAACATACACAATAAATTGTATATTGTATATTCTTTCTCATTTTCAAAGTATTCAAATACATATATATATATATATATATATATATATATTTATATATATATATATATATATATATATATATATATATATATATATATATATATATATATATATATATATATATATATATATATATATATATATAATATATATATATTATATTAGATATATATATATATATATATATATACCCATATAGATATATATATTATATTAGATATATATATATATACCCATATAGATATATATATTTATAAGTGTTGAATATAAATATAATTTTTGAAATTCGTAGTTCACAAAAAGTTTCCATCGGTTTATTATATTTTGTTGATGTTATTAAACCACAGACTGAGTGGTGGTCCGGCCTCGGCCGTACCCACCACCCAGCCGACCATGGTTGGTGCAGCAGCCTATGGGCTACCATAGTAGTCCTTCGGACTACTGTGATAGTCCGTAGACTGTCCACGGCAGTCCGTCGGACTGCTGTGACAGTCCATAGACTGTCATGGCCAGGCTTTCCCTTTCGTGCTTTTTGTATGGGATTTACTCCCATTTGAAATTATGTATGTTATTATTAGTAAAACGAAATTTCCTTATAGCTTTTTATGCGCATGTAAACTTTTATAAATATATATATATTCATAATTATATATATATATATTCATTAATTCATTTCGTTTATTTAACTGTTGCGGTAATTATTTAATTTTGTCAATAAACATTTTGTTTCTTTTTCTGGTTAAAATAAAATAGAATCTGGTTATAGTGGAAATAATAAAATAGAAAGAAATCTGTCTTTTTTGTTATGGATTTATTAAATTACAAACTTTGAGAGGATAATTTAGTAAGAAAATCAATTTATGGTTATATGATAGCACTGATTATTTAATTCTTGTTTATTGTGAATATTTTTGGGAATGGAATTTATTATGAAATTTAAATAAGTTATATTTTTATTTTAATCTTTATGAAGTTGAGTTTTGTAGGTTTGTTGGGTTTGGGACATTGTGAGTTCATTAATGTGGGAACCTTTTTGTGTTAACACTGTAGTCTTCCAGAGGATTGTGAATTTGTTGAATTTATATCTCTTCATCTTGAGTTCTGTTAAGTTGAGTATTATGAATGGGGTGTACCGAGTTATGAGACTTTGTTATGGTATTTTATTTGCGAGATGAGTTATGCCTCGTGTAATATTTTTGTTGTTGTTTTTTGATGTTTATGATTGGAATGGTACAACCCCTGTTTCTTTTTGGTTTTGGTTGGGTCTCTAGGGAGAGTGGCTCCTCGTGGGGGCCGACGCCCGTTTAAGGGGAAGGGATCAGGATAACCCACGAGTGAGTTAGTAAACAAGTGAAAACCTAATAAATAACTTAGGAGGGTTGGGTAGTAATATCATTACAAGATTTTAAAATGGATGCCTCGTCTTCATTAGGCTTCCGCAGACTAATGGAAGGCTGAGAAGGCCGTGGTTGGCAAGGTCGTGACCTCGTCTTCATGAGAGGTCTACAGCTCCACATGAGTCACCCTATGGACCGGCGCCTCCAGTTGGGAGGAAGGGCACAGGATAGCCATATATGGGACCGACACCTCCAGTTGGGAGGAAGAGCACAAGATAGCCCATGTAGGACTATGCGATGACACTCTCCCCTAGTTGCCCATGTATCTTATTTTATTGTGTTCCTATGGAAGGGGGTTATGGGAGTTGGATTGGATTGTGATTAAATGAATTTAAATTGATTTATGATTCAATGTCTTAATCCATCTTTGGTGTACTTGTGGTTTTGTATGATCTCATTGTTATTTAGGATCTCATACTCTTATGGTATTATTGTACGATGTTATTATTTGTTTCATTATAATTTGGAGTATTGTGTTATGGTTCTATGTTGGTACTTTTTGTATATTGTTGTCATTCTTGGTCGAAGTTACTTCTCTGTCACCTCTTAGCATGGGGGTGGTCAGGTGGAACGTGCTCCGCACATCGTTGGGTTCCCCATCAGCGTTCGTTGGCATAGCCTCATCCTTTTGAAGAATTGTACCAGTTTATCGTCATGTATTTTGATAATCTTGTATATTGTATTCATCCCACATGATTGGGAATCATGATGTAAATTACGTATGGATATGTTGTGTATTTAAAAGAAGTTGTAATATAAATTTCAATCTTGTACCCCTATTTGGTTATGTTATTCCTCATGGTTTCACATTATGATGGAATATATATATATATCTAATGTTGTCATTATTAGCTCCTTTTGATATCTCATGAGTTGATGTTTTGTAATATTTATTTTTGATGTGACCTCGTGTGCCCCAAAGAACATAGTTTCTTATGTTATTTGTATTAGAATGAAATGAAGTATATGAGTATCTATATGATCATTTATTATTTGGTATGTTGATTATTTATTTTTCTATTAAAAAAAAATATATATTTGCGTTCTTTATTTGATTGTTCTTTGGGGCTCGCACGGCGGGCGTTACACTAAAGTCATCTTACCAATTGAGGTCAAACTTCCATCTTTTTATATATCTTAAAAACCTTATTGATGATGAAGGTTGTTAGGTTTCACACTTACATGAGTTATATTTTTCTAGATGAATGGAACCTCAACACCCTTAATTACCTTTATTCATATGAGAATTATCTTTATTGTACTTATAAAAAGAAGATAAAGGTTTGATATTTCAAGATTGGAGATCTTATCCTTGTGAAAAATAAAATAAAGCAACAAGACAAAGACAAGATAGGAAAATTTGAGCCTAATTGGTTAGGCCAATATGTCATCATTTACAAATATAGTTTAGAAGCATATCAACAAGCTACCCTTGAGGGTCAAGAACTTGATAACCCAATCAATATAAATCATATTGAATACTTCTATTCGCAATCTAATGAAAATTCCAAATGGAAGGATATAAAAGTACTATAAGGATAAAAATCATCATTTGGTGAAAATCATATTTCATGGTGCCTTGGAAAAGTACCATGGAAAAAACCTACTTATAGGAAACATGTTCAAGAAACAATAATTGATCTTGTAGGGACTCATCATCATCCACTTACCCATCCTAAATCTATACCATTTAGCTAGATATTCCATCCATTCCATCATGCACCTTGTTATACACACTAGGTTCGTGAGTACAATCTTATCTGAATAAATCATGGTCAATGCCTTTTTTATCACTTAGTGAGTAGGATACCTTAGTTGATAATTTACATGAATTTTCTGCATATTTTTCAATAAATTCCAAGAAACATCCATGAATGGGTATCTGCAGGATCATGGTGCACCAAAAAATGGCAATATTATGGGTATTTGTAGGGTATGTGGCTGACAACTTTTTTTTCACCCAAAATTAATGAAACAAAAAGGGTTTTTACAGGAGATTCTCAACTTTCCAAAAATATAAATTATGATTTAATTTGAATTTAATAAATAATTATTATTCATTTTCTATTAGAATTACGACTAAAATTCTGATCGATAGGCTGATTGAAAAACATCTATAACTTTCAAACGGTATCATATTTTTTGAATCCAAAATATACGTCACATTCTATGCTTCACATACTATAGGATTAAAAAAATAAAAAAATAAATTTCATAAAGTTTTGACCAAGTTAAGGTGGTCAGACAGATGAGTTTTTATATTTTCTAAAAGTTGTAATAAAAAATTCATAATTAATTATTTACTTGGAAAAAAAATACAAAAAAATATGCATCATGTCCAGACATGAGTCCTCTACTTACATATAAAATCTTACAAAAAAATATTATCATTTTATTATGGTTAGGGTGGTCAGACAGACACCTACTTAGGGTGGTCAGACAGACACCTACTTATTTTTTCCCTGAAATTTAAGTACTACTGCATTGAAATTTCAAATTTTCACCAAATAGATTTTATTTATTTTTAAATAAAACTAGTATTTTAGAAACTACATTCAATTTTCTACAAATTCTATTCTTACATATTATTGAAATAATATAGATAACTTATTCAAATATTTACGTCAAGTTGCCTAACACTGATTTTTTTGAATTTTTTGCCACTTAAGGGCCTGTTTTTTGCATGATGATCCTGCACATACCTGAATATAAATTTTCTTAAAATATTCAAACATCACACTTGAAACATGCAATTTTAATGTAAAATATTAGTGGTCAAGATCAACCTAATAAAAAATAGTCAAAAAAATCATTTACCATCATGAAAATTTCCTTAGCATAAATCACTTATACAATATTCTTCCTTCTCAAAACCAAAAATGATCCGCATCGATCATTTATTCCTTAACACACCTTGGCATAAGATAGTAGTTTTGTGTTTATAATGATGATATTTTTTCTTGTTCATTGGTTTATCTTTCTAATTTTTATTTTCCTGTATCTTTTGAACCACACTATTCCTCCACATAGTCACCACAATCATTTCATATCATGGTGTGCTTTCATATGGCATATAATACGACAAATTTTTTTTTCTTTATTTTGTGTTTGATAGAGGTCTTATAGTTATCCCACCAAGAGTGTCAAATCACTTGCGAGCATTGAGGCATCCTAATGTATATCTTTTCTTGATATTTATTCCATGTATTGGATACATTGTCACCTTGGTCTAACATGTACCCTAGTTCATAACATCCATTGATCTATCAGGTAAAGGTTGCTAATCTCAAATTCAACATAAGAAATCATAATTTCATCCATATTCATGTTTCTTCTATCCATTTTTTAAATATTTTCCTTCCATCATTTTTCATTTGACATTTCTTCCTTTATTTTATCTTATTTTGAGATATCACTTATGTAGTTTATGCACAAATAATCTCTAGAGGGATCATCAATTATCTCATATTTTTAAAATTTTCTTATCTAAATGGGGCATGCGATCATCATAAACTTCACCTTCTCAATTTTTTCTTCTCAGCTACTTTTATTTACTTCAAAACAACATCAATTCAAAAATTACTTCAAAGAGGGTAAAATGTAGAAACTAAAAAGTATCCCCTTAATTATTCTCATAATATTCAATTATTAAATAATCGTGATCAACTAGTTCATCATATTAATCATCTATACATTAATCAATTAATCTATAATTTAATAATCATAACAACAGTTAGTTATTCTCATTATCCATTAAATTAAATGGTATATACATGGGTATGTGCAAGATCATGATGGGCCCAATAGTGGCGATATGATGGGTATGTGGCTGATGACTTTTTTAACACAAAATTTATGAAACAAAAAGGGTTTCTAGAGGAAATTCTCAACTTTCCACCTATTAGTGTAATTAATTAATTATTACACTAGCATAAGTTAACTTAGGTCTTGCATTTAATTAATTTAGTCCTAGGTTGTATTTTTAATAAATCATTTAATAATGGGGTATTTCCCTTCCTTGTTTGTAGGATAAGTCCTTTCTAGAAGATGAGTTGTCCTTCTAGAACTTATCTCAACATTCAATATTTCTAGATAGGTTCACATGTTGTCACATGTTGTTAGATCAAGACACATGGCAACATCTCTTGCATCTTAGGTTTTTCTTTTCCCCTATATAATTAGGCATTTTGTTCATTTGTAATATCAAGTCATCAATATAGAATCTCACAGCATGCCTAGCTGCAACACCCTTCGTGGTGGTTGATTATCTTCCTGAAAAGGCTCCCATTGAAGGTCGCAGCCTCGTGGGACCTCTCAGGCATCCATAATTTTAAATTAATTCACCAATATAAATTATGTTTACTTGAACTTAATAAATTACATATTCATTTTCATTTGAATTTCAACCAAATTCTTGGATTAGGTTGATTGAAAAATATCTATAGCTTTCAAATGGTATCACATTTTTGAATCAAAACATGCATCACATTCTATGTTTTGTATACTATAGGATTAAAAAAAGATTGAATTTCATGAAGTTTTGACCCGCTATGAATAGACATACATATTTTTATATTTTTAAAAATTTGTAATAAAAAATTCATAATTAATTATTTACCTTGAAAACTCCAAAAAATATGCATCACATTGGGACATGAGTCCTACTTGTATCTAAAACTATTAAAAAAAAAAATATCTTTTTATTGTGGTTAGGGTGGTCAAGAAGAAACCTACTTCTTATTTTTTCCCTAAAATTTAAGTACTATTGCATTGAAGTTTCAAATTTTCACCAAATAGATTTTAGTTTTTAAATAAACGTAGTAGTTTAGAAACTAAATTCAATTTTATATAGATTATATTCTTAAATATTTTTTAAATAATATAGATAACTTATTCAAATTTTTATGTCAAGTTGCCTAACTCTGATTTTTCTTTTTTTTTTGCCACTTAAGGGCCTATTTTTTCCATGATGATTCTGCACATACCCATATATATATATAATGAAATAAAAACTAATTTCCATTTTTTTAATTTGTTAGTTAACTCAAATTACTTCTTCAATTAGCTTTTTCTCCCATCATAAATTAACTAAATCTCACTTTAGAATACCTTACATAATTCCATATTTGAATCAGAAACTTCTCTAGTCTTCAATCAACTTAGCCTAAAATAAGAAAGTACATGTACACATCTCTCCATTTTTTAACTTGAATAGACTAATATTATCCTCTTCATGACTCAAAATGTAAATTTTCCCTATTCTAGTTGAGTTTAGCATATGTGCACCAATCAGTGATACAAAAAAGATGTCAATTTTTATTTTTTACTTGAAATGACCATTTGGAAAGCACCAAATTTGGAATTTTCCAAATGGCTCAAATGAAAGAGCCTAAGGATTGGTATTTAACAATGCAACTCATTTGGCGAGCATCAAATTTGGTGACTTTTTAGAATGCACTTTGTTGAACTAGTTATTTTTTTCCTTTGTCTTTTTCTTTCTCTTTCTTTACCAGGGAAAGTATAAGTTGACATTTACACATGGATATTTAATTTATTATACTTTGTGTTATATTTCATGTATATAGTTTTATGAAGTTTGAGAGTGGTTTTGGACCTCTTGAAGTTATAATGAAAATTCAACTTTTTCGAAGATCTTATATTTTTTAGATAGTCAAATTTTAGTAATCAACACACGTTGTGTAGGATCATCATGGAAAAAATAGGCCCTTAAGTGGAAAAAAATTTAGAAAAATTAGAGTTAGGCAACTTGACATAAAAATTTGAATAAGTTATCTATATTATTTCAAAAATATGTAAGAATAGAATCTGTAGCAAATTCAATGTAGTTTCTAAACTACTTGGTTTATTATTTTTTTAAAGTCTATTTGGTGAAAATTTGAAACTTCAATGCAATAGTAATTTAACCCTAGGAAAAAATAAGAAGTAGGTTTCTCTTGACCACCCCAACCACAATAAAATGATAATATTTTTTTTTATAAAAATTTTAGTATAAGTAGAGGACTCATGTCTCATGTGATGCATATTTTTGTAATTTTTTTCCAAGTAAATAATTAATTATGAATTTTTTATTACAACTTTTAAAAAATATAAAAACTTGTATGTCTAACCACCTTAACTTGGTCAAAACTTCATGAAATTCATTTTTTTTTAATCCTATAGTATGTGAAGCATAGAATGTGACATGTGTTTCAGATTCAAAAAATGTGATATCATTTGAAATCTATACATGTCTTTCAATCAACCTATCAATTAGGACTTAAGTCATAATTGAAATAGAAAATGAATAATAATTATTTATTAAATTCAAAGTAAAACATAATTTATATTGGTGGAAAGTTGAGAATCTCCTTTAAAAATCTTTTTCGTTTCATCAATTTTGGGTAAAAAAAATTCAGCCACATACCCTACACATACCCATCATATCGCCACTTTTTCGCCCATCATGATCCTGCACATACCCACATGCCAAATTTCAACAATCAAGAGGTAAAATTTTAGTAATCAACAAGTTGTATCATTTTTCTCCCTCTCTATCTATCTCTCTTATTATTTCTCTTATACTATAGACCTCTCTCTCTCACAATATGCATCCCTTTATTTTACTCTCTCCCTTGAACTTAAGAAATTAACTGCCTCTCTCTCTCTCTCTCCCTTCCTCCCTTCCATCCACCTTCCTTCTCTACTTCTCTCTATATAACTTATCCCTCTATACATCTTTCTCTCTCCCTTCCCCCTTGCCTCTTTACTTCTTTTTCTATCACATCTCTCTATCACCTCTCTCTCTCTTAATTCTCCCTTCCTCACTCACTCTCTATCTCTCCCCCCTAACTCTCCCCACATCCCTCCCCCTCTCTCCCATCTCTCACTCACTCTCTCCTTTCCTCTTTATATCTCTTTATCTTTCCATTCTCTTTATCTCCTTCCCTCTATACTCTCCATCTCACCTCTCTC